>JAQGAX010001827.1:0-10133 GCA_034698105.1 Plectus exinocaudatus | reverse complement strand
CTAAACTTCGACCCCCTCGGGGATGGAGCCTCCAAGGGGGGGACATCCCCCCAATCCCCCCCAGCGCCCACGTCTGCCTCTTACATATGTGATTGCACCTAATCTCTTGAAGTCCCCATTTGTAAGCATGCTCAAAAGAATTAATCAATAGTAAAATATTCAATAAAAACGAAAATCAATGAGCGTAATGGCTTTGCTTACACAGCTTGCAGTTTGGACCGAGAATGTTGGTCCAGGCGCCCGCGACACACGAGGTCTCACTTTTCTTCGCAATTGGCACGCCATAACCCGTCTGGCAATTCATAGTGGCGATCGTGTTCGATTGGGCAAAGCCGTTGGTAATAGCCGGCACGTACGACACTCCGACAGCAAACGCGTTAAATGGCGAAGTGTCGATGGGTGGACATCCTGCAAGTAGGAAATTTATAATTACCCAGAGATGCTGGGGTCCATGATAGACCTGGACGGTGGAAGGGGGTTGAGCAACCCCGCAGACACCTAAATTAAAACACCGTAACTAAATCGCTGCCCCCAGCTGCCAGACCGTGCGCCAGTCGCGTAGGTAGAAATGGGTGACTGGAGGCAAGGGAGAGTAACTAGGGCAAATATTAAAATTCCAAAAAACAGGGCAAATTCGAAAACCGGGGCAAATGCTCCGCACCCGCACCCCCCCCCCCAGTTAGCTGGGGAGTCATTGTATTTGGCCAACTACGGCGCACCCAGGCCAAAATGTATCACTAACTTAAAGTTAAAACGAATTTGCGATGGGTTAGTCGGGTACCACATAAATGGCTGCCAAGCTGGGCATACCCTAGGGGCATACACGAACCCCCAAGGGATCATATCTGCGGCGCAAATTTTTCTGACACGGATTTGCACATGCATTTTAGAAAAGTAATGCGGAGCGATATTTTTCGATGTAAATTCCCCTCCAAGCCCCAACACATCAAGTCAATATTTAATATTTATATTTTATAAAGTTTATAATATAATAACATAAAGTTTATATTTAATTAATATAATTATTTATTTAACATCAATATTTAATCCAACCGCCAAGCCCACATTAAACGCACAAACGTGATACAATACCGCATCGAGCAAGTCCATTTGTTGGCCACTTTCCATTCGCTTTGCATGTTATGGACGTTTTCGAACCGCTTACGGTAGAGATATGGAAATCGTCGTTACACATGAGCGAAATTGTGTCGCCCGAAACGTAGCAAAGTTTGTCATCTTCTGGGAAGGATATCGAATTCCCCCAAACGCCATTTGCGTCCGTTGGCATTGTAGACTGATCGCAACCTAAAGCATGTGAACTGAACAAGGCTGCATCATCGTTGATGCCAAAGAGGCTACGGTATTTTAGCGTTTACGACACCCCAGTCCCTTAGTACTTCTTATTTGCGCCCCAACAAACAACAAGTTTCCTCTTATTCAGGCATTTTTTCCTGAATTTGGGGGATAACATCCCCCAACCTCCCCCACCTACATGTATGGTTGGACCTAAGATAGACTGGACCGATAAATCCTGAATCCTGGATCGATAATCTTGAACCCTGGATCGATAATCCATAATCCTGGATCGATATATCCTGAATCATGGATCGATAATCCAGAATCATGGATCGATAATCCAGAATCCTGGATCGATAATCCTGAATTCTGGATCACCTGTGCCTGCAAATGAATGAAAAATGAAAGAACTAACAGGCTAAGCAATCAGCAGGTGGTGTAGCTGGACTCCAATCGGCAGTTGTTGGGCCTGTCTCTACGCAAACGGCGGAAAGCACAGACATCGGCGGAGGCGATCCAGCGTTCGGTCCAGATTGTATGCACGAAACCGTCACAACCGATTCGAGTTTTCTTCCGTTGGTGTGGGTGATAGTTGAATAAGTCCGCGCTCCGTTATTGGGCAGCTTGGGGCAACGGACTAAAAGTGAAGATGATTTTTTCGTTCAGTCAGTCAGTCAGTTCCACGCGACTGTAAGAATGTGCAAGAGTTTAGCCCTAGGGCGAATGACTGATTTTCCAAGGGGGCATATTCCCCCAGCCAGCCGCTATCGTATAATATAAAACAATTTTTCGTTCGTTTTCGGTCTCAGAAAAACACAGTACTCTCTCTCTTATCATTGCAATTTTTCTCATACCCCCAACTCCAAAGTAGTGCCCGGAGGTATGAGACCCCTCGGGAGTATACTCTCGTACAAATGTCTGCGGAGCATACGGTAGCTTTCCATCGTTCGGGGCGACTCGGCATAATTATCGATTAACTCAATTATAAAAAATTTAAGGTGGCTGGGATTGTTTGCTAACAAGGTGCTATACAAAAATTACGTAACGTTTTTAAGCCTTTTTAGACCCCCTCCCGCTCACGCAACGCTTTCGCAACGCTGTATTTGACCAAAACTACACTCCCTTCCTATGCTTAAGTATAGCAATGACGTCAAAGCGTAATGCAAGCGTATAGGGGCCTCGGCGACTCCTCCCCCAAAGCGTTACGTAATTTCTATATAACCCCCAAGGGGCAATTATTATTAGCTATGCCTTAGGCTTGGCTTTGTACTGGAACAAGTTGTCCTTCATATTCAAAGTAACATATTTTCATACTTACTTGCTTTACAATGAGCGCGGTCAGGAGCGCTATTTCCAACAATAGGCCACTGTCCAACGCCACCTACGAAAGAGCACGAGACTGTCGAGAGCGCCGAAGACGTAAGGGATGTTGAATAAGTGTCATCATCGCATGTAAGTGTAGTGGTATCATACTTCGTGAAGCAGGTGTTATTCGACGATGACCATGTTCCCCGCGGGTCAGTCGGAGGAGCACTTTCGCAACCTGCAATCCAACATGCAGATAAAATCGATCTCGAGCGATGTGAATACGGTCAACCATAGGTGTAACCGGGGGGTCCAAGGAGGGGTCGGATTGCCCTCTACCCCCTCCCCCCTCCGAGAAAGTCCAGAAAACAGTTTCGCCATGTAGAGGTAATTTTTTGGGCTATTTTTTTGAATTAGCGCCGAAATCCCGACACAAAGGTACCGTACCCCCCTGGCCTCGGACACCCGTTACACCTATGCGGTCAACCACACCAAGCTCAGAGCCATGAGCATGGTAAACTTGAGCTTCAGGCGTATCATTGAGAATCTGGTTCAAGACGTTTTGGATTAGTTATGCAGCCGTACTGCACGCGAATGCAAGAAATGTCAAGCAGACTAAACCATTCCAAACTATTTGTTCATATTTAGCGCGCGGTCTTGCAAAATTATGGATTTTTCCCTAATGCGCTAGAGCATTTGCACGCAGCCCTCGTTCACCGTCTGGCAGCACTCGCGTTTAAATCAAAAATAACAGTGGGGGTACTTTGGGGTACCTTAGTCCACCAATGCGATAAAAACCTGAACCCCTAGGAATTGGCCGAAAGTTTCTGAAAAATTTGTATAATCAAGCAAACTTTTGAATGCTCACCAATATTTTTGCCAGATTATGGTAATTTTGACCCTGATTATGCTAACTTTTCCCGCTATTTTTTCCTGAATTTTTCAGAATGACGTCACAGCGTCACGCTTGCATGACAGGCAATGGCAGTTATAGTTATGACGTCATAGTGTCACGCCCTCCCATAGTATGACGTAACTGATGACGCAACATGACGTAACCTTACATCTCCTGCAACGTGCCACAGCGCTCAGTCCTGTCCACTGGCCATTAACGCACGATGTTGTGAGAACTGATCCAACTGGAGCATAACTGCTATTGCACATCAGTGTCGCGATTGTGTTTGCTTCAAAGAAGCCATTGACCTGGTTCGGGGTGTAGGTAAAGTGTCCATTCTTTCGAACGCCGAAAAGGGGTTTGCATCCTGAAATTATATAAACAATAGTAAAAACGGCTGGAGTAAGTTTCTTTACTTACTGATATGATATGATATGACTTCCTTACTGTAAGCTTACTGGTATGATCAACAATTGCAAAAAACGTAAATTATAGAGAAAATAATTTCTTTAGTTCAACTTTCGAGGTCTTGTCGCAAAAGGCGACTGACCAAGGCAGCGTCCGAGAGGCTAATTAGAGCAAGGTTGATGACTCTATTGTTTACCACTCTGCCTACAAATTCCTCTTGAACGAACGCATAAGGACTTAAGGTTTATTAGCAACCCCCAATGAGAACGAAACATGCTTTACCGCAATGGCCCAAGTATCTTTTTTTCCATTTCAGATTTGGACGACAAGTTGCAGTTGTATTGCCGTAGGCGTGGAAGTCTTCGTTGCAGACTAAGTGGACTGTATCACCAGGCAAGGCGCAAGTGTCGTCAACGGAGCAAGTTTGCGGTAACCACTGTCCGTTGTTATCAGTCGGGACAGGACGACAACCTAAACTAGTGAATATGAATTGCGATAATAAATCAGCTGTTAAAAGAGAAATATTGATGCAATATTGAGAGCTAAAATCGACCAGGAAATATAAGAAACTTACATGGTTCGCAGATATCAGCTAACTCAAACTCAGCAGTTCCAAACTCAGCAGTTAAGAGAAGCATGGATGCAATGCAACTTATTTAGGGCTGTGTCCCCGTCCAAGAAATTTGGATTATCCCTGTCCCCGAAAATTCCTTTTCCCCTCCTCGAGATCATCACCCATTAAATTTAGCTCAAGAAGTCCAAAACAACCTTTAAATATGCAAAACTTGTTGTTCGCAGCTGTTCAATTGTTAATAAGAGCGGAACTAAAATTTTCAAATCTCCGTCCCCGTTACGGTCCTAATCATATATGACAGTTACAATCGACGAATAATATAAGAAACTCGCATGGCTCGCAGATATCAGCTAAGGAATTGTTCCAAACTCCATTGATGCAGGAGGCCATCTGAGGTGTCTTCAAGCCGAATCCACTATCACAAACCAATCTAACCACTGCATTTGCTTCAAATGAGCCATCTAATACTCCAGTATCCGGTGAGTAGACAAGGGAGCCGTTGCCATAAGTCGCGTTTATAGGTGGACAGCCTAAATGCAATGTAACAATATTATGTAAAGATATTGAATTTATTTTTTAGCGTAGTAGTATTAACTGCATGCCCATACAGTCAGCCACACCTAGCTCAGAGCCGTGAGTAACGTATACAAAAGCCCAAACGCAGAACTGAGAATCAGGTTTGAAATATTTTGGAATAGTTATACGTGTACTTCGATATTACGCGCAAGTGCAAAAATGTTCAACAGACTAAACCATTCCAAACAGTATGTTCATATTTGGCGCGCAACTCTGCAAAATTATTGATTTTTCCCTGACATGCTTAAGCATTTGCGTGTGGCTCTCGTTTTGGTGTGACCGACTGTAAAATCGGGCGACGCATAGCTGTTTACTATCGTAATCGAGCAAGAGAACGCGCGGTGTTTGATTTTAGGATTTTGCTTCCAGGGGACTTAGGGAGTAGGTTTAGGTTTCCTTTTAGGTTTAGGCTTAGGTAGCACGAGCTTAGGGAGCCTAAAGGTTGGCTTAGGATGCATAAGTTCCAAAAAAAGGCATTTTAGTAATAAGTTCCATTTGAATGTTTGCCTCAGGACCGCTTGACGATCATTCGACAATTACGGTAGTGAACAGCTATGCGTCGCCCGATTGCCGATTGTACAGTCGGCCGCACCGATCTCAGAATAGTGGATACCGTAGGCTTAATTCCTGAGTCGCCGCAAGATTTGGCGCGTGAATACAAAAATTTAATTCGGAATGATTTGGAATGGTTTTGCAGATACAAGTTTTAGTGCCACATTTTTCATTTAGCGCCCGAATATTGTACGTAAGCATTCCAAAATTTAACTTGCCTGCATATATAAGACCAGATTTTAAGCGTTCCGCTTGAATTTCGCTTTTAAGTCTACGATACCCTCTACTCTCTAATCGGTGCGGCCGACTGTACTGTATTGCTGAGTTTTGCACACAATATTACTGCAAAGGTGTCTTACCGCAAATGCCGATGTCTGTTTCCCATGACAAATCTGGTTGACACTTTGCGGTTTTTTTGCCGTGAACGTGGAAGTTTTCGTTGCATTCTAAATCGATTGAATCCCAAGGCAAGGCACATCTGTTGTTAATGGAGCAGGTTTGCGATCCATCGATCCACTTCCACTTTCCGTTGTGATCCTTCGGGAAATCATCGCAGCCTAAACTTGTAAATATACTTGTCGAAAAATCGAATTATCAAAGCTATGATCGAGTTCAAAGGCAGTGTATATTAGTGAATAAATCAACAGAAAGCGTACATGGTTCGCATATGTCATCTATGTTGCTCCAAACTCCATTGAGGCAGAACGCAACCTGCGGTGTCTTCAGACCGAATCCATGGTCGCAAATCAACGTAGCAATTGCGTTCGATTCGAAGGCGCCGAACAATTGTTCAGTATCGGGGAAGTAGGTGATGGAGCCATTGGAAAAAGTCATGTTTATAGGTGGGCAGCCTAAATGGAAAATAAGCATTTCACAGATGGAATCGCATTTATTGGGTAAAAATATTCTGAAGCATTTACGTAGTGCACACTGGACATGATGGGATGGGGCGAGTTCCGCAACGTTCAGAGGGATCTGTAACCATGGCCAAAAGTCTGGGGCTTGCGAAGTTTTTGTGAAGGAAATTTTTTATGCCCTCAGCCTTCAACCTACCTACCCGTGGCGCAACGGTTAAAATATTACCGCAGACAGGAATATCAGTTGTGTTCCAGGTGCCATCATCTTCACAAGTGGAGCTCGCTGATGGGCCGTGAGTGTGGAAATTGTCATCGCACTTAAGTGTAATCGAGTCACCAGGCAAATAACATGTAGGAATGTCCCAGTGACCCCATTTTCCGTTGTGATCTTGTGGTACCGTATGGCAACCTGAAATTAAGCAATGATATTGTTATACGCGCTGCGGGACCCAGTTTTACCTCCCACGCGAAAGTAGAAACAGTCCCTATTTATGGAAGGTTTGAGATGGAGCGTGCGAATTACAAATAGGTCTGTGAATACAAATATTTTCAATGTTTAATCGAATGTGCAGCCCACACATCTGACATTGACTGACAAAATTTTAGTTAGTGAAAGCCTGATGGATCAGCAAGAAACAGTGGTGTAACCTTTGGAATAAGCTGCCACTATTCTAGCCACTGAATCATAAGTTCGGTCAAGCCCAAGTTAGACAATAGAATATATGATATTCATTCTTTCGTTTGTAAAAAGTAACTCTTACAGGGGGTACATGAAGCAAGGACTTCAATGTTCCATTCTCCATCTGTGCATGTCGCTGTTGTTGAGCCATTATTTTTGAGAATTCCGAAACCGGGGCCGCATTCAAATTGTACAATGGCTCCATCGACGCTTGGGACATGCGCAGGATAGTAAGTGAAGATCGTATCTGGGCGATTTAGTGGTGGACATACCTGCAAAAAATATCTTCCCAAATTGATTTTTGACCGATATTTGAGCGGCGAGACTACGCTGCAAGCAAAGCTCAAATAACATCAACAATTTTGAAATTTCTGACCAGCAAGCATTCGCTGAGCATTGGCTCAGTCCACGTTCCATCTGGCTGGCAAATGGAGAATGAAATCGGATTTTCAATTTGTTCTGTCGAATTCGGGAAGCAATTGACAGTTGCTGTGGTACCGATCGGTACGGTGTCATTTGACATCGGATCGTTATGATCGTACATGATTGTTCCCAATTCCAGCTCGGGGAACTTGTTGCAACTTACTGAAAGAACATTATTTCAGCTAATCTCGATTGACATATTTTCTTCGCCACACACAGATTCACATAAAGATGTAGATTTGATATGCCGTAGACATTAAAGTGACATGCAATTAAAATCTATGTCTGTTTGTGCGAAAGACAAAAGCAAAGCCAGACGCGTAACTGGAAACTAAAAATCGGGGGGCTCTGAAAACTTTTTTCCGGGCTCCGAAAACCGGGGGGGGGGCAACATCCGCACCACTCCGTATTGCTACGCATCTGAGAGCAGGAGTGTTCAGTTTTTTGAGGATGTACAACAGGCAGTTTTTGCTATTTATTTTTAGGTTGCCAAAATCTTGTCCGAAAAACACTGGAACCCCTTCCTTACCTTCAAAATATTTCTGCATCACCCAGATGCTGGATAGTGGACCCCAAAGTTGCAGAATACCCTGGGGAGAGACCTGGGCGATGTGGGTTTTGTTACATTTGGCTACATTTGCCTGCTACAATTGGCGCAACCCTACTACAATCTAAGCTGTGAAGGAGCCGCCGCACAGCGCTAACCTCTGATGGAGAGGGAGCTCATCCCCGTTCTGACTTTGATTCAGGCAATGCTGACCCTGATTCAGGCAACTACTATTCTTACTTGGAACGCATAGCGCCAGGTCTTCATCATCCCAAGTTCCATTCGTGCAAGTCGCAAAGTGCGATCCGTTATTCATTGCAATTTCAAAACCGATGTCGCAATCAATTAGTGCAACAGCTCCATTGGTGTGCCAATGACCGAAGGGATAAAAGATGAAGTTAGTATTGACTCGGTTCAGGTCTGACTCGGCGCAAGTCTGTAAATATCGTATTTTCAACAAGCTGATTTAAATTTTACACTTTCTGCAATGGTTATTGCAACCAGCGGCGTAGGTAAGTACAGTCGGCCACACCAAAACGAGAGCCGTGCTCAATTGCTTAAGGCGTGAATATACTCCGAGGCTTCCCCGATGCCGTTCCGCGGCCGTCCTATGTTACAACATGGACGGCCGCGGAACGGCGTCGGGAAAGCCTCGGAGTATATTCACGCCTTTAGCGTGTAAGGGAAAAATCGATCATTTTGCAGGGACGCGCGCCAAATATGAAAAAATAGCTGAGAATGGTTTAGTCCGCTTTGCATTATTTGCATTTGCGCGCAATACCGTAGTATAACTATTCCAAAATGTTTAAAATCTGATTTTCAGTGATGCGCCTTGGGCTTACGTATACGATACTCACGGCTCTGAGCTGGGTGTGGCGGACTGTAACGTGGCTGTGGAAACGTTTTCGACGAAGCCAACTGTGACTGGCTGTCGTCCATAAGAACAAATATTCACAGTTGACTCCGCCAGAAACGAACCCTCAGCCACGTGATCTACAAACGCCACGCATTGCGACATAAAGAAATTTCACTCCAACCGCAAATGATTGGATGCTATTGTTTCAAAAAGTTGCTCATTTGCTTTTGAAGTTTTGAATATAAAGAAAAGTATTAAGAAACTTAAAGTAAGTTGAAGTAAAGTCTGATAAAAGAGTAAAATAAAATCGTCTTGCGGACAATTCAGATTTGATACTTTTTCGGAGCACGTATCTTTTTGTTAGTATCCTTAAAATGTTTCCCTGCAGGTAAGGTTCAGTGTTCCAACGTTGCGGCATACTGTACAATTAGAATGTATACAGCATGCAGTATATTTAGTATAAAGTACTTATAGTATACAGTATACCGTATTTACAGTATACAATATTTACAGTATGCAGTATAAAGTACTCGCAGCATACAGTATACATCAGAAATTGAAGGTTTACCTGCAAGCAGTCAGTGAGCTCTGCAAAATCCCATTCGCCGGACGAGAGGCACCTGGCATGACTGATTCCTGGAGGCCACCTACTCTCAACAGCGTTGGGCATACAGATTACGGTAGCTGTAGTGCCCGAAGCTACGGTATTATTAGTGCTCGGATTGCTGTACATGATGGTTGCGAACATAAGAGCTGGGAATTCTGTGCACGACTTATCAGCTTCGGATTCTGCAAATGTTCATTATTTACATTCATTCAGACTGGGAAATACGAAATTTTTGATATGAGTATGAGGTATATAGGGTGGCCCACCGAGGCCTTTCGGTCACTGTCACTTGTCACTAGAACTGAGTGCATAATTGGTGCAAATTTGCATCAGACTGCAACTTAAAAGCCATTAGAATTAGTTAATTAGCCAATTAAAGATATTAGCGTTCACGCGTTTGCGCGCTCGCTTTTGCACGATGGCTTACCTTACAAAAGCTTGCATAAAATAAGGAAATTGCTGCCGTTCAATTTGAATTTTAACAGCATTCAAGTTACAGTCTGAGGCATATTTATCCAAATTTACGCTCAATCTGAGTGATCTGATTGCGCTCAATCT
>JAQGAX010001826.1:0-10134 GCA_034698105.1 Plectus exinocaudatus | reverse complement strand
TCGAAATACCATCTTGTCTGCGAGTATTGGCCCTCGCCTTCTTGCACTGGAGCCGCGCAAGGGTCCTGTTTGCCTGGGCAGCAAACTGTAGTCGCTGATTCGGCGCCTAAATACACAAAAGAAATCAAGCCTATTGTCCACCGATTTGTAAATAAATATACCGGGATGGCACCAATGAGTCACTGGGCACGAATCGATGTTCGACGGATTGCATTGTCGCGGGCGGTTGTTGGTCATGAGGATTGGCTCGCCAGCCGTGCACGGGTTCACCCACACCGGGCAGGTGCTTTCGCAGTCTTCGCGCGACATGAAGTTGTTCTCATTGCCACGAGCGCCTAAATGCAATAAATTGCACCGTACTCCAGTTAGAAAATTTGGTACCGCGATATGTGAACGGCTGACAATTGCGACCCTGCGAATTGTAGTACCAGCGGGGCAGCGAGCGTTCGCCGACGCCGTTGGCCATGGGCGCGCTGCATGGGTCGCTCGTGCTCGGGCAGCAGACAGTCGTCGCTTCTGTGTCGCCAATATGGCAGAAGTAGCCGACCTGGCATGGGGCGCCCTGGTGACACTGCTTCGGGCGCTGATTAGAACCCATTACCGGGTCGCCAGTCGCACAAGGATTGACCCACGTGGGACATTTGATCTGAACAGAGTGGAGTCATTAGAATGTGATCGCTGACAAGAGAAAAAATGGCCTACTTCGCAAGCTTCTTTGGTAACAAAATTGTTCGAATTTCCGCGCAACCCGAAGTAGGAAAATGGCAAGCACTGACGAGACGAAGACTGATAGTAAAACCGGGGGAGGGCCGAATTGCCCTGACCTTGCACCATTGACTCGGTGCAAGGGTCTGGTCCTGAAGCGACAAACCATTATTGATAGGCCGACTAAATGCACCCTAAATGCACTTAGCACAAATTAGCAGAGCATATCACAATTTCTTTCGTGGTTTTTGGAACACACATTTCACACGCTGTAGTGCGGATACTGTGCAAATCACTTCACTCGCAAACGTAAACTCAACAGAAACTCAAACTGGCTGTTTGCTGTGGTCGTTCTGAAATTGTCCAGTCGTGTACAGAAGGAGCAGTGTGTGTGTGTGTGTGTGCGCGCAGTGACAGCATGCCTTCATGCCCAGGTACTCGGTGCAACTGAATGGCCCCACGGCAACGGATAACTACAGTAGAGACATGCCTCTCGAAAATGGAATCCTTTTGATGCATACCGGTGTCATGCAACTACCGTATACGGTACAGTATATAAAGTACAGTACAGTATGCTTTCGAGAACACAGACAGATTGGGGGACAAGAGAAGATCGTGCTCACCACCAGGACAGCATACGGTTGTATCCTTGGTGGCGCCAAAATGGCACCAACTATAAGGTGGACAAGCACCATCGTCGGAGCAAGAAGGGAGCGACCTGTCAGACGTCAGCTCGTTTCGCAAATTGGTCACCGGACATATGCTGATGAAAACTGAAAAGAATGAAATTTCGTGATGAACACCTGAATAAGCAATCAATCTACTGGGGCACTGCTCCCGGCATTCATCGGCGGTGAGAAAATTGTTATTATTTCCGCCGGCACCACCATAGTCGAATTGCACGCAACGCCCCAAAATGCGATCCAACCCGTATCGCGTCAGATTCCTAGATCCACGTCCGGCCAAAATATCCAGATCGCACGAATATCCAACTGAAACGAAAAGTCTTCAAATGGATACTTCAATTTGAACGCCACCGTACCTGATGGACAACAGACGGTCGTTTCGGCGGTCGCTCCCACATGGCAATAATAATCTGCTCCGCAACCGTCCGGTCTGGACGCGCTACATGTACGTGGATTTCCTTCGTAGTCATTGGCCGGTTCGCCTTGCAGGCACGGATTTTCAAAGACTTCAGAGAAAAAGTATACTGATTGATGAAAGGAGAATTGGAAGGAAGTCTCGTACCTGGGCAAGCCTGAACACATTCGTCGAGAGATCGGAAATTGTTGCGATTGCCCTTGGCGCCGCGGTACACAAACGGATAGCATGCTTTGTCTTTGGAATTGTAGTAGTATCGGCTGAGCCGCTGGATAATTTCGCCTTCGGCTTCGCCTTGAGCCATCGGCATGCTGCATGGGTCACCGGCTGAAAAGTGCGAAGTTTTGCAGAAATTTTCAGTTGCGTTATCAGCTCGAGCACAGTACCTCCAGGACAACAAATGGTCGTCTCTTTTGTCGAGCCCACGTGACACCAGCTACTTGACGGGCAATTCTTGTTGAATGCAATATTATCTGCTGAGCAAGCAATAGGCAGCGGCACTGCATTGAAGGCGGTCGCTTCTTCGGTCACGGGCTCGCCGAATGGACAAGGGTTTGCGTACACTGAATTGGTGATTATAACAATAGGTAAAGTGAATGGCTTAAAAGCCTTTTTACCAGGACACGCGTCTTTGCACTGTGCTTCTGTGAGAAAATTGTTGGCGTTGCCCATTCGTCCGGAGTACGAAAACTGAACGCACTGATGGACTGTGATGTCGTACGACCATCGGGACAATGAAGAACTGCCCGAACCGACGAGTGACGTTTGCAAGAGACATGGATGTGCAGCTGAAACAACCACTGTCAAACTCATTGAAATGGTGGTCGATAAATATATGTAAGAACTGCTAAGATCATTTTTAATTTTGCTGTCTGTGGATTTTGCGCAATCCGGGTGCCGCCCCTTACGTATACAAACCACGACGGTGACAGCGTCGGACAAACAGTCATCACATAAACAATGATTCAGCAACGTACCACCCGGACAGCACATCGTCTCCTTGGCTGACGCGCCAATATGGCACCAGAAACCTGGTGGGCAAGGAAAGTTCTCCGCGCATAATCTGCAAGAAAACATCATTAATGCTCCGCAATGATAAACTAGTATTCCATACCATTACTAATGCAAGCTTATTCTTACAATATTTGCCATATTTTTCGAGTTCACTAGGGAGCAAAACGGTCAGAAATCAAACACCGCACTCACTTTGGCTGGCGATTGTCGTTCATTGCCGGTTCGCCGTAGAGACAGGCATTTTCAAAATCTGAACGTGCCAACGTCAGTAAAAAACGCAGGAAGCACTAATTATTGACTTACTGGGACATTGCGCGTTGCAATCTTGAACGCTGACAAAGTTGTTTTCGTTGCCGGCGCTGCCAGCATAGAGGAACAGACGACAGACGCTCGACTTAAAATCAAAATACCAACGCTGCAAAGCTTCCTCTCCTATGCCAAGGGCAAGCGGCAGTTGGCAAGGGTCTGGCCCTGAAAGCCAGGGTATGCAAGCTGGGACAAGCGTTACGCAAGCAAGGAAGTTTTAGCTGCCGACGCAAGCAGGGTAGGTAGCATAGGGGAAACACGACATACTCTGCGCAAATAAGCGCTACTACCGTAAGCGGGGAGTCCTTTGATTCAACTCGTGCAGGGGACTAATTCAATGCAGGAAGAGCAAATATTTGTCCTGATCTGAGACCTGTAACTGCTACCCGCTTTCTTGCAGGCCAGGCAACGCAGCTAGCGGGCATTGGAGCGCAACGACCACAGCAAAATTGCACAGCACTACACCGCAATTGCACGCCGAACTTTTAGAGCACTATGCTAATAAGCTACTGTAAGCCGTTGGGCTAATGACGGCTCCGTATTATTTTGCATTGGCAATAGCCTATCGTCCATCTTATCGCGCAAAAATCTATTGCACTAACGTTCGGTTCACTATTGGTTCATAGTGACACGTACGCCTTCCAACAAAAATTGGCAAACTTTAAAAGATGTAACTGCTGGTTCTTAGGACCAGGAAAAAACTGACCTGTTACTTGACAACAAACAGTGGTGCGAGTGTCAGCGCCGAAGTGACAGTAATAATTTAGCGGACAAACGCCCTCGTTGCGCACTGAGCATTGCACCGTAACGCCTTGACTACGGTAGGGCGAACCACGGAGACACGGATTGACTGAAAAGCAGCGGACACTAAGGAAACGAAGAATAACGGCAATGAGGCTTACCGAAGCAAGCATTTTCGCAATCTTCGCGCGACAAAAAGTTGTTTTCGTTTCCTTGGAGACCGCGGTACACGCATGGACCGCATTGTTGCGTCAGTGGATTGAAGTACCATCGCTGTAGGTTGGCATTACCAACGCCGATATTCAGCGGCTGACTGCATCGGTCACCAGCTAAAAGTGTTGCAGGTGAAAGAAGTCAACTACTGTGGAAGTAGCCAGGCACGCGTCGCGTTCACCAAGCTGTTGCAAATATGCGCGTTTAGCGTGCTGTCTTGCCGCTAATTATAACAAGGGGCGCGCTTCAATCTCGGTCGTCAGCAGCACTTATGGCCGAGCGGTTAAGGCGATAGACTCGAAATCTATTGGGGTCTCCCCGCGTAGGTTCGAATCCTACTGAGTGCGAAGCTTTTTGCCCTTTCGACTAACAATGCAATAATTTTCGGCAGTTTAAAAAAGAGGTTTCCCATCGTGACCTTCTTCCTTCGACCATCTTTGCAAGCGATTTGTATCGATATTGAACTCACTTCCTTTCGGGCAACAGACAGTCGTGCTTGCGCCAGCGCCGACGTGGCAAAATTCGCCAGCCGGACACGTGTTTGTTAGCATGTTGCTCGAACTGCATTGCACAAAAGGGCCGGACGGTCGGCCGAAAGCACAAGGATTGGGACTCTCTGAAAAGAATTCGCTTAGCAAAATCGACGAGCGAGCGGCGTTGGTGCTAGATAGAGCCCGATTAGCCCGATTAGCACGGCAGAAGCGTTATCGTTATGACCTGGACACCGCCGTTGGCACTCTTCAAGCGAAAGGAAGTTATTGCGGTTGCCGGCCGAGCCGAAGTAGATGAAGTCCTCGCACAGCTTGGTGTTCTTGTTGAAGAAGAAGCGTGGCAACTGCACCGCACCTACGCCCGGATCTTGGTCCTGCGTGCACGGGTCCACTGCAATAAGCAACGCAAGCTCTCCGAGTGTTAGCGTATTAGCCTGCTGCACAGCAAAATAATCACGACGTTGATCAGTTGAAGATGGGGAAGCGGAGCGGTGCATGCGTCAAGCGGTGGGGAAAGCATTGAGCCATTTGTAGTATACCGAAACCGCCCTCCACCTGATGGATAACTGAAAGTTTGGTCGCACGTCGATCGGCACTCGGCGCACGATTCGAAGTTATTCCGCGATCCGCCGTAACCGAAGAAATAGAATGGTTGACACTGCAGGGTTGTAGTGTCGTAGTACCAGCGCACCACACGGTAGGTACCGTAACCGACAGAATAGGGATCCAAACAGCACGACGGAGGATTGTGAGAGTAGAAATAGTAGGAACGTTTGAGTCGATGTATGACGGTGGCGTTTCCTCCGGCGACCTCCAACGTACCTTCGCATACTTGCTGACAGGCTTGGAAGGTGGGGAAGTTGTTGCCGTTGCCGCAGCATCCCGACCAATAGAACAACTCGCACCGCGTGCGTGCCGGGTTAAAATACCAGCGAGGAATGCGGTACGGTCCCGTGCCGATCTGCTGGGGCATCGAGCAGGAGCTTCCGCTCTGGCGACCTGCAAGAGATTCGATGATTGCATGCCAATTTGCCGAGTGCGAACGATCAGCTGTTGAAGATGTTTCCTGCTGCGCTCGGGTGGAGGAGTGACGGACATGTCACGACTCTGGTCGCATCCCACCGGGCACACAAACTCTTACTCGATGGCGTGGATTGTTTGCTTGTCGGCTCAGTGTCGTCTCAGTTCCGTTTCACTACGCCCCACCGACTGCCAAGAGATGGTACCGCTCGGAGCGGCATTGTTTGAACGTATCGCAACTGTTGACGGGGTGCCTGTCCGTCCTCAAAGAATGTAACACTGCGTCTTCCGGCGGGTTCATCACCATGACCGACTGAGGTGGCTAGCACATCTCGCCCGCGCCCCCTTAGACCGACTGGTCGAGAGAAGGACTTGGCAAAAGAGACGGATCATCGGTTGAAAAACACGATTGGTCGAGCACGCGTTCGTTCGGTGGCTGCGCGGATTTCGCGCGTCGGCCAAGCTAAGCTGCCGAACGGACCGCGCGACGTGACTTTACAGCGCCGACGACGAGCTACAATAGCTGACTGGCCAGTGTTTCTTCTTGGTATATTTGTACGCGCTGCTCTCGGCCACTGTTGCTGGTCGAGGATGCGCGACTCGCTATTTGCGCGCCAAACCGCGCCCCCTTTCGACCGCCGTATGACGCGCGCAACAAGTAGGAGTAGGTGACGCCCGAAATGTGCGAACACCGCGCGGTGATGGACGGGCGGACGGGCGGGATGGTGCAGACAAAGATGCCGAGCCCCGTGCCCCCCTCCCCGTACCTCCTGCGCACCCGGAAAGTCCCTGCCCATTGTCACCGCGGTCGAGCACAAAACAAACACTCGTGTCTATTATAGCCACAGTTTTTCTCATGGGTCGCGCTAACCGCCGACGACGCCCAACGACAATCGCTCGTTGACCGCCATCCACATTCCCTGTCCACAACCACTGCTTGAACTAACGACACACATATTACAGCAAGGAATTTGTCTGCTAGACTCAATACTATATGTATTGCGCAATTTTCTACCACCACAAAGCGCACAACTGCTTACCACTCAAAACCGCAAATTTTTAGTATTAAATATGACTCACCCTGCGGGAAGTTGAATGTTCCAGCGGCAGTGGGATAGCTCGGCCCGACTACGGCGCCCGGTCGTGGATAAACCATCAGCTGTTGAGGTGCACCGCCATGAACAGTACCGCCGTCGAGTTGTCGTTGGATGGACAGGGAATCCGCTTTTACCTCTCTGATTGGTGCTTGAATGTTCGCCATCGTCGTCGTGACGTTCAGCCCCGGAGCCGGGGTGACGTGACTGCCGAAGATGAGGTTCTTCATGGCGTGCAAGAAGCCGGCGTCGTCCTGAGGGTTGGCAACGGCGGCCGACACCGCCAGCAGAACGACCACCAGCGCGCTTACGACCGCCATATCTTGTCGTGGGCAGCGGTCTGAAGCGAAATACTTGTGCACGACAAGCGATTGCGCGCGAAGGAACGTCGATGGGACGGGTCCGGTAGACGCGTCGCGCAATGACGCGCCAGTCCCGGTCGCCAGCGACGAAAAGCGTTCGAGCGAGCCGTGAGACGGATGACCGAGCCGGAGAACAGACCGAAGAAGCAGAACCAGCCGAGCGGGCGGACGATGGCCGACTGGTCGCGGGACTGGGGACTGGGAGCCGGCTGGTGAGGGACGGGGGTGGATGGGGGAGGGTTGTTTGCCGTTTGCGCAGGGCGACGCGCGCACTGCTCGATCGGTCACTTGTGCGACTGGCGACCGGTGCGCCGTGGTCTCGGGCTTTTGTCCCGCTTTGTCGTGCCGCTCGCCGCGCGTAATCCGACTCGCCGGCCGCCAACGCTGTTTAGTCGGCGATTCCGGAAGCGAACGGCCCGCTTTTTCGAGTCTTTCGGATCCGACGTTTCTCGCTCTCAACCGCAAACAGATCCCCTTCCGTCGCTCCCCGACCTCTGTCTCTTAGCCGCTTTCGTTGTTCCACTCGTCGACAAGCTCTCAGTTTCCGCCTTGCGGAACAAAAGCACACAGTCATTAGAGCCACTGGCATCATTCAAACAAGGATTATTTTATTAGGCAACACACGTGAACCGAAAAAATTGACTGCTTTGAGTAGACTGTCAGATCGAACTTGATTGCGAAGGCGGTGATGTCGAGTCGGGCTGATTATTCACGCACTTGACATCCCAGGGATCGGGTTTCGAGTGATCTTCTCCGTCTGTCGCACCAGGCAGAACCAGAGTTAGCAAGATGGGCAGAAAAACGATGCTGTGCATCAGACCGAAGACAATAACAAGAAAGACGGTCTTGAAGAAGACGATGACAATGTAAGCATCAACGGTGGTGAGCACAAGCATGCCGAGCACGGTCGAGAACGCGCCCTGGAACACGGCCCAGCCGAGCGTCTCCAGCGCTGTGATCGCCTTCTGCTGTCCCGTGCCTTCGGCCTTGACGTACGCGTAGGAAATGTGTGCCGATAGATTGACGGAGAAGCCGATGCTCATTACGATAGTGATCATCGACACGCTTTCCAAACGCACGCCCCAAAATGTCATAAAGCCAATGACGCCTGCAAACACAATGAAATAGCCGTTTGAATTTTCACCAACTGGCACGTCTCATTGATTCGTTCAGCGGTCATTTGAATCAACCGGGTCTTTGATTTTGGAAGCATTCAATACAAGAACTTGGCGTTCCTATTCCAGAAATTCAACGATGAAATAATTTTGCCTCTTACCGATATCAATTGAAATGATGGCGGCGCAGATGCAGAATGCGGTGAGATAGTTTGGTATGAGTAAAAAGGAAATCATAATCATGCAGATAACGGCGATGAAGCTGTTCTGGTACAGCGAAGGAAGCAGCGCGAGGTACTGGTCGGCGAACGGATAGTATTCGTGAAAGGTCGTCACGTTGAACTGCGGATACTCGGCCGCAATTGAGCGCATCAACACTGCGCTGTTCTTGTGGTCGGTGGGTGTCTTATAATGCCTCAGTCCGAGTTGCAGTCGAAATGCGTACAGTGTATTGTAGTCCTAAAATGAGGAAAACACCATCGATATGACTGAAACAACAGCGGAAAATATCGCCATGTGCTCACAGTGCAGCACAGCATACCGACTATGCTGGGTTTTCGATAAGAGGCCCTTCAAACAGATGCCCCCGGGGTTTCATTACGCTTTTTGCATGCATTTTTACATGCTTAGATATCAATTTGGCTACGCACAGTAAAAAACTTATTTTCCAAATGAAAGCTAGGGGGCTTCTATATCATGCCAAACTGAAAACGTGAAAACCGCTGATTCTTAATACAAGCTCATCAGCTTCTATCGAAAAAAACCTGATGGTTTTCTTTTCAAGTGAACTAACAAAAGTATTAATAATGTTGACGATATTACCGTTTGATTTTCATATATCTCGCCCCAGACCATGTCTTTGAGCCAGAGACGTCTTCCGCCAGCCACCAACAGCCACTCTCTGCACCTTACATACCAATCAACTGTGTTATTCGGATACGGTATCCCTTGTTCATTAAAATCCATTTCAAGTGACTTGTTGTACGCGTAATACCAAAACATGGTGGCGTTCTGCGGCATTGTATAATGAGAGTTCTGATATTTGTCGAGCATTTCGAAGAATTGAGAGCTTTGCGATTCATTTGCAAAGTTCGGCGGATTGCTGACTACTACTTGAACTTGAAGACCTAATAGTATTCATGAAAAATTATTTAATTTAATCATGACAGCACAAACCTTGTTCCCAGAAAGTTTCATCCATCATAATGAAGAATTTGCGAAGATAGAAGTCTTCCTTGACGAGTACAGTAGGGCTGAGACCTTCTTCCACCAATAAGCAGCCAAGTATTGCCAGTCCAATATAAATAAAATAGATCAATAGGACGCAAATTTTGGTCACCGTCGACAGCAAGAACGGCCCGTAATATTCTCGGAAAAACTTGGCGACCAACGTGTCTTTATTGATATGAGTGGGAAGGAGTCGTTGATCTGCATCAGTGCTTGGAGACAAAGTCGCCGTTACTTTAATAGGCTCGGAATCCGTGGATAGATTCTTTTCAGCGATGGGACTAACTGGCGTCAAATTGACATTCATCTGCTTCGACGATAAACCGCTGATTGACGGCGCTACTGAATTTTTTGCCTTATTTTTTCGACTTCGTACAGTTGTCGTTCCGCTGAGCAGGACTTTCTGCACAATTGTGTCTGCAATAGATCACTCAATAATGAACGGTTAGATCACCAAATTCATTCAGGACCGACTTGCATCGTCGGGGTCAATGGCTTTAATGAACAACAACGAGTGTCGCTCCTTTTTCTCCACATCGCCCATAATTGCCATGATCGCAGTGAAGAAGCTAAGCTGATAGAAGTAGTTGAACAGGACGCCAACGGCCGTGTACAGGCAGAACATTCGAACGCCGGGCAGTGTAGTGATACAGCCAATGGCAAACGAGAGACAATCGGTGAGCGATGTGATGGTGATGGACACTCCCGCTTCGGACAGCGCCAAAGCCAGGCGGTGCTGCGGGGC
>JAQGAX010001825.1:0-10134 GCA_034698105.1 Plectus exinocaudatus | reverse complement strand
CTGCTCTGCTGGCATTGGTCGAAGGAGATGTCGATGAGGCGCGTCAATTGCTCTTTGATCTGCTGCATTCTCCTCTTCTTCAAAAATTCCATCCAGTATGTTTACGAATTTGTGCGCTTCAATTTCTACCGGCGTATTCAAAAGCAATTTCAGACGGACATCGATGACTTCGACTGGTCGATCGATCCTCCAACATATTTGTCGACAATGAGTCGATTGTTCTGCGCCGTCAACAAAAATCTCGCGAGCATATGTTCAGACGCCAATCAGCCGGATGCCGCTGTCGGTTATCTCCTGAGTGTAAGAATTGCTGTTCGCTGAGTACTTTGGAGCATTGAGAAATCTGTTGCAGTCGTTGACGATTGATCGCTCCACTGTTTCCATGTGGCATCAGCTCGGTTTGGAATGTGTCAAGGCGAATCACTTAGGCTTAGCCAATTTCGCTTTTCGACAGGTTCGTTGATTGCTTGATAGATATGGAATAAGAAGCGAACTGTCCGTTCATTTCAGGGACTGAAATGGGAAGCGGATAACTTTGAGTGTTTGGACAAACTGATCTGCGTATTATTCTTGTCGTCTGATTACTCCAGTAAGTTCAGTATGTGTTTCTGGAATTCAGCTTACCTTCTTGTTACGCGCTCAAAATTTGAAGGCTAATGCAACTTCGTTTGTATTTTTATTTTCACTTCCGCCAAAGCGCTGTTCTGCATTACTCTATACTCTTTGCGTTTTAGGCTGCTTATGTTTCATCAAGCAAGCTTTAACGTTGAACGCCAGCTACATTCGCGGTCTTGTTTTGATAGAGACAATTACCAACAGCAACCCATATCTTCGCGAGCAGACTAAGACGTGGTTCCCTGATCCGGAATTTGAATTAATGCCGACTATAACCGATGACGATCGAAGAAACGTAAGTGCAGCTCTGGCTATGTTACTTCATTACTTCTATTCAACATGTGTTCATTACAGGTCTTCGCCAAGCTGCAGCCTTTGCTGGATAGAAAACACCAAGAGTTGGAATTTCTGTTGAACAAACCTACTCTTCCATTCAAGCCGCAGTCTGTTTTGTCGAATTTCGAGTCAGTTCATTTTTCATTATTTTCGTGTGACAATTCTCTTCTTCAGTTGGACCTCGTTCGGCACCTCGCTTTGCTTGGTTTACGATGAAATGGAAGATAACGGCAGTGTAAGGCGTATACCCTGAAAGGATTATCTCCTAAGATGGTATGTGCAACGATTCAATTGCAGGCGCCAACTCGGTACGTCGACTTGTTTGAATGGCACTGCGCAGTCGAAGAGGAGGTGAAAAAACGGGCCACGAAAGTGATCTCGACAACAGAAGCTCTGCCTTGCCCCGTGGGTACGCGCCGTTTGACCGCAGTAAGCGTGGCGAAGGTTACCGATTTTATCTTGCAGACGAACAACAAATATCAATGGAAGTATCGACAGTCGATGACCAATGGTAGGTATTCATTGATGAAACATGCTGAAATTGTCAAGAACACACTTATTCAGTGTGCGCAGTACCAATACGGCAATTGACGAATTGACCGCCATCCGTGCGGTGGTCGATGCCGTTGTGGACCGCGTTGTTGAGGATGAAGAGATTTCTCAGCTTCTTGACGAAATTATTGGACGCGTCGAAGAGAATGTTTGCGTAAGCTTCAATGCCTTGTTTGCGTGAACTTCAACCGTGATCACCCTTTGTTCAGGTGAAGCCGAAAAAACCGTTGCCGGCTCCAGTAAGTATCGTTAGGCGCCATCGCAGGTCGTCGATGCGCCGCATTCCCTCAGTCGTGGCGTCTGATTCCGATAGCGACGCGGCAGGCATCTACAAGCGCCGATCATCCCGCCTCGTGCCCGGTTTCAGCATCGAAGACAACTTCTTGAATGCCGCCAAGCCCGTCCCGCTCTCCGATCTGCTTCTATCTTTTCTACCAAAGAATCTCGCTGCGACGCACGCTTCTCAGCGAACGCCGAGCAAGACGACGCTGGTCTCGAAAGATAACGCTCAAGTGACCAATGACAGTGCACTATCCACAGTGAACGAACTACGGGAAGTTTTCGATGATGAAGAGCTGCTTAGACTCGCGCAAGTGCTGCTGGAATCTCGCGAGACAGGTCTGGTCGATGTTATTAAGCAATTCCTGCTGTCTCTGCGGCCCGTCATCCTCACACATCGCCTTCCGAACAGTCTAAAGTCCATATACGTCGACTGCTATGACCGATGGCGGCCGCACATTCAATTCAAGTCGCCGTTGGACACTCTCGATGGTGTCATCAATTTGGACTCCGTTGTCGAACAGGGCTGGTTGCATTTGCTGGCTGCCGAACTCTATATATCGATGGACACTAGCCGGATTGAAACGCTGCGAATCCGCAAGGCGTTAGCCCACGTTTCGTACTTGGCGCGATTTGTGGCCGAGTTCGGATATGATTACTCGATTCGGGCGCATTGCTTGCTCGCCAGTGTGCCCGGAGTGACGGCCGATGACGAATTTTGGCACTTGAGCGCTGCACAATCCCTGCTTCAGCAGAGCACCTGTAAGCAATTGCTCCTGCCCAATGGACCAGTGCAGTTGATCAGTGAGGCGAAGATAGACGACCGTCTGCATCGACTGAAGCAAGCGACGACTTTGGCATCGGTCGGCCAGTTGTTCGAGCAGGAACACTATGATCGTGTCGCTACCCTGCTCATGGACGCCTATCACAGTGGCTGGTCGACGGCGCCGCTCGAAGCTCAAATGGCCAACTCTCTTCTGATCGTGCGTTCTCTGACCAAGCTGGGCCGAGCGAGCCAATGCGTACATTGGGCGGCTACCGCGCTCTCCACACTGCTTCATCTACTGATCGATGCACACGACTCGACGCTACATTGGAGGCAAACTGCTCAAATAATTAATTGCCTTGACGAGATGTGCACTTCGGGCGACTTGGCGAAGGCATCTGGAATCGACGATGAAGACTTGCAGTCTCTGGCTTCGAGCTTGATTAAGCTGATTACGATTCGCATGGACGCGACCAATGCGAGCTGCCCACTAAGCGTTGTCGCACCTTGGATTGTATTGTACGCGATCTCCAATCGCGCTGAGAAAGAACAGCTCTGCATGAACGTTCTCTCGGAGCGGTATCGTTCAGTCGGCAACAGCAAAGTGAACCTGGCCACCGATTCGTTGATGATTCTGCGAACTGCGCACGCCAAACTTGGCGAACGCGGGCAGTGCCTGGCTGAGGGCGGCCGTCTGCTGCTCTTCCTGGTGGAGGAGTTGCGCACCTCGATGCAGCACCCAGAAGTGCACGAGCTCGTCTGTGCTAAGGACGCGCGCTTCAAGGGCATCAAGGACTATATGCTCAACGAAGCCGAACAATGCTTCTTTTGTTTGTACAAGTAAGCGTACTACCGTACTATTGCAAGCACGCAAGTTGAGCTTTATAGATTCCCCACGAAGAAAAAACGTCATTTATTGGAGCACAGAAGCGCAGGGTTAGAGTTAACATGGAAGCGAGCGGGCCCCGTCTTTGAGTTCGTTCTGCCCGACAAGCACGAGATACCCGCCTTCGACGACGTCATCAGCAATCTGATCAGTTCGGACGCCGTTCAGCTGCTTCAGCGCATGAGCAAGCTCGTTCCCAAAGTCGATTGTCCAGGTAGTGGGGATAGCATTGTCGATTCCGTCTGAACTGCAATGTGAGTCGATGTGGTTGAATTTAGATTCCCTGTTCGACCAATTTGATCGTTACATCGGCAATCTGAGCCGACTCGGCGACGATTGGCCGACACTGGACGGCGGTTCGGCGACGAGCGATCGGTGGATAGTGGGCGAGATGTTCTACCTAATGGGTGACTACTGCTTCAAGACGGGCGACTTCGCACGGGCCATCGAGTACTACCGTCGGCATTTGATTGTCGCCGGTCGGTCCGATCATTCGTTCAACAGTTGGGGCGGATGCGCGCTCGCCGGCGCCGCTCTGCTCGCCGCATACTTGCAAGTAAGTCGCCATCGCAGCCGCATTCTCTGCTAAATGATGATCGCCGTTGGTGCAGCATTGCGACAACTTCGCTGCCCACTACTTGGATATGAAAAAAGTGAGCACGGCGACATTGTTCGCATTTGAGACGGCGCTATCGATCAACCCGTCTCATCGCATCCTTCACACAGAATATGCCGACATCGCTTATCAGCTGAGAGCCCATCTAGCTCGCGGACTGCGCACCGTAAGCTTACATTGCTCGATTCCTTGATTGACTTGACGACTTCAGTTGGGTCTGGACGATTCTCGTCGAAATGAAATCAAACAGCGATGCGCCGCGTTGCTGGCAAACGCAAAAGAACACTTCAACTCTGCGTTACATTTGATTGGTCAGGATGGCTCTGCGCCCGGTGGCAGCGAATCCTGGCTCTGTCGCTACTTTCTTGGCAAAATCAGAGAGAAGCAAGGCGCGTCGCCCGGCGAGGTTTGTCCCATTTTAGGTCATTTCATCAAAATTAGCATCCAGGGGGCAAGTCGACAGCTTTCAAAGAGGTCCCTTATCACTTTTTTTTGGCTTCCGAAAACCAGGAAGCAATGCCTCCTTAGCTACGCGCCTTGCTGCTGCTTTATCAATCTAATTAGGGTACATTAACAAATGTACATAACAGTTAATTTTGTTGTTTGATTGATAGGTTAATTTTTATGGCAATGAAATTTACACGGCGCTGATATATCTACGCTTGCCGTTGTCCCTCGCGTCTATGTGTGGTCGACTGACTCACGTTTTTACCTTGTTTTCGTTTAGGTGCTGAGCAATTATCACCGATCGGCAGTGCTGATTATGCGTGACGGCGCGCGCTATGCAGACCGCATAAACTACAAGCCGAAGCGGTACGAGTTGGAATCGCTGGAGGTGCACTACCGCGTGCACGCTGCGGTCATCAAATGGCTGACGAAGCGCAAGCAGTGGCCGCTGGCCGACCTGCGCGTCATGCTTCGCTACCTTCAAATGTTCATCGAACACGGCGTCAATCGCCGAAAAGTTGCCGAAAACAATAAGTATGGTGCTGCTAGTGTGGCTCTCCGCGGCAAATATATTACTTGTGTTATGTGGTATGTATTTCAAGGAATGCTGCGTGGTATCGCTTTCACGAAGATCCTAAAGTCGTTGAAACTCTGGATTCGGTCATCGATAAGGTGCCGGATGAGAATGAGCAGAAGAGCGATGAAGTGGAAGCGTGCGTATCCGACTTGGTCGAAAAGGTCGCCATCCGAGAGCAGCTCTTCCAAATGTGCATCGAAGGGATGAAACTATGTATTCGTCGATTCCAAAATCATTATTACAAGGCCTTCTATCGCCTCGCTCAGTGCTACTTTTCCGTCGACTGCGTGCAGGTAATTATCAAAGAATTCTGTGTAGTGCCAACTACGAGTATTGTCATTGAAGAATGTCAAACGTGCGGCGATTATTCTGTTCGGTCCGGTCTCTCGCAAGGAAATGGGCATCTCCAGTGGACTTTTTCAATCGAGAAAGCCAACCAACTTTTTTGAGGTCTGCTCTCTATCCTCAGGCTTTCTTGGTTATGTCTTTTTCTTCAGAATCTTTGGCGCATACCAGTGGAGGAGATTGACCGCAACGGTTCGTTCCCTATGCACATGGCGCGCTGTTGCTGGTTGGCTATCGCTGTCGCCAGCAATCTGGAAGACTACACCACTCTGCTCGACATGGTCGTTCCGCTCAGTCGCAAGCCAACAGATCCCAAGCTGTAAGTTTACATTTCCAAACTTACGAACTGCGACAGCTGGTTGCACAATACACCACTATTCAGACAGTACGTATCCGAGGTGGACCGAAACAAGTTGTGCAGCGCGGCGTCGCGACGTGGACTGCAGGCGGCGCTCGGGTGGCTCAATCGATCCCGACCCGACAACAATCTCAAGCGGTTCTGCATGCAAATATACCAGGCTGTGCGCCTGCTGGTCAAGAATAGAGCCCCTTTGGCAGACGCGTGGAATGACATGCTGCGCGCCGCTTTTCGAAAACTCATGTCATCACTGGCTGCAAACGCCACCAATCTGGACGCTCAGATCCAGGAAAAGTGCGAAGCCTGGATCGCTCAGTCTGTGGAAACAAAGGTGAGTTGAGTTTTTTTTGGACGATGAACGTCGTCATTGCAGCGTGCAAACTCATTGGCGAATCGATTCGACTCGGCCGCTGCGAAGCGCAAGAAGACTGAAGAGATTGCACCGACGTCACAGCGTCAGTTGCAAAAACAACTGAAGCGGGCGCTGCCCTCCGAAGATCAGCAGCAGGCGCCGACGACCTCAACCGATGCAGTTGATTCGGCGACCGTAGACGGATCGTCAGCGAGCAAAGTTGCTCGGGTGGACAGTGACCAATGTATGCGTCTTTTAGCTACATGACGATGGGGCCATTCATAAATTGCGTCACGCTTTGGGAGGGAGGGGGTGTCTGAGAAGGCCTGTGATGGATGCGTGACTCCATGACGTCATAACTATGCTCAACTATAGGAAGGGGGTAGGGTCGCCGAGGTCGGCTGCAGCGTGATGGAAGCGTGACGGGAGGGGGGGTGTCGGAAAAAGGCCAAAAACAGCGTGATGTAATTTATGAACGGCCCCATGCTCACTGTCTGTTTCAGCGAGAAATGGCCGCTTCTCTGTCGATGACCTTCTCGGCGCGGCTGCCTCTTCCCAAGAAGCTCAACACTCGACCATTTCCGGCAGTACTACTCCAAATGAACCTGTTGGTGACGTTTGTTTGTCAGAGGATATTCCTCGTTCAAGTGGCAGCTTCGATAGACCCATTTGGCTGGACGATTGACATTGAATCGTTCTATTTGATCTCTTGTTTTACGAGGACACTTGGTGCTTTCTATTCGAACCGCGGTTTTTTACCTGAATTATCGTCAGGTGAATTATTAAATGTTCTGTTGCTAGCAAAGCAGACGGTATTTGCAAAAAAAGACAATTGAACACGCGTGTATCTTTTTTACGCAATGCGACGCGATCCGATCCGATAACGGCCAAAATACTCAGATGCTACACTGGGACCTTTAGGCAGTCTTAGCCACGCGGCTTCCCATGCGGTCGACACGTCTGAGATGACCCACTTTTGTATTCCACTCTTTGTTCATATACAGTAGAAATCGTTTATAGCGGTAAATGGGGGACCGGTCATTCCTGACCCTTATAAACGAATACCGTTATAAACGATGTCGTCACTGTACAAATCATAGACGGTGGGACCCGTAACCTTGACCGTTATAAGCGATTTACCGTTATAACCGATACCGCTATAAACGATTTCTACTGTACATTGTTTCACAAATGCGCCTTATTTATTTTCAATCCCGCTCATCAAAGGATATCGATGCAACTGGTGCTATCGTCCACTTTTATTTTGCCGACACCAAGCTCGCTTATTAAACCATCTTTTATTAACGTTTTAAATTCTGAAACAACAGAGAAAAGCAGTTAACAGATTACGCAGCGCTTATAAAGGCGAGCGGAACAAATTTAGCTTTCACGTAAACATGGACGTCAACCACAGAAAAAGTTTATAGAAGTAATCTGAAGCGCTGCGCTGAATCTGAAGTAATCTGAATTTCTCAATAGGCACACAACAAAAACATACAGCTCAAATCATCATAGCCTCTCGTCGTCAACTCACTGGCACCTGAATATGATAAAATCGCATCTGAGATTTCATTGCGGTAAACAACTTCAACCAATCAAGCGATCCATTTTCAACGGTCAATAAGTTGGCGACTGCATCATATCCATATTGCTTTGTTTCATATTTGAATATCTAACAGATCGAATGAAAACAGTGATTAAACTCGCTGAGACTCATTGGTATAGGGCATAAGCTGCTGATACGTTTCGAAATCAACCAGTGTAGTACACTGGTATCGAACCGGACGGATAAGCAGTGTAGTAGACGACCGGCGCCGGTCTGAAACACCCATTTCATTATCATAATAACCCTTAATTCTATTGCGACGTCGTAGATATAAGGTCAGACATGACCACGGGTCGGCGGCACTTTTTTTCGAAAAAAGTGCTGCTACTCCATCCAGTAAGTTTAATTTTTTTCGTCTGGGGTATAGTGAAAATGTTCTCCATATTTGGGTGCCTGGGGTATATATATATGTATATAGACCCCCATCCCCCTCGTGGCCATGTCTGCGCGAGGCATTTACCTCATTCTCATAAGTCATGTGCCACAAACCAGTTGGAAGCAGCATGTTTTGAATTTTCGGCTGGGCCTCGGCACGGTAGAGCAACCCCGGTTCACATCGCAGCACCCAACGCCTTCGAGAACGACATCGAACGGAGCGATCGGCGGGCAAGTGGTGATATCACGTCAATATCATGACGCAGCGCAGCGCAATTCTCTACTGTCGGACGGCGCATTCGAATGTATTCGGTGCGTTCAATCGATCGGTTGTATTTTGCATACCACGCAATAACACGAAGACGACGCAACGAAATGAGACAGTATTAAAAAAGCGTAAATCGGCGACCCAAAATTTACGGATACGACAGTCAAAATATAATCGTCAGAAGAATTAGATTTCGCTCGTCAAAATAGATGATTGCGAAAAACGAATGCGCCACTAAGATTCTCGGCAGCGCATTGCGGCGCAGACGGCGAACAACGACGATGCGAACGATTTGCGCGAACGACGGCGATCAATCGATTCGGTGACGGTGGGCGCTTCATTCAATACGGTCGATATCCTCCACCCCCACGACGAGGCGGGCTGCGTCGCATCGACGTCGGCGGTCCGCTGAATACAGGGAACAGTGTCGTTACGCATTGGCAGCAGATTAGCGCAGCAACGGTCATTCGCAAAGAGGCGGTCGGGCAAAGCGTTTCTGCGCATCTAAAACGACGAAAAGAAAACGCACCGGCGGTCGTACGGGTCGCTGTAGCCGTTCGAATACGCGGGCAACGGCGCGGCCGGCGGCGGAGGGCGGTAGCCTACAACAACACATTCAGTCACCATCGCCAGCTCCAGCTGATAAGAGCAACGATATACCGTAGGGGTCGGCGTACGGGTCCCGAGCGTAGGGATCGGGTCGCGGCGGCCCGTAGCCCGCGTAGCCGTAAGCAGCCGGCGCGGGCGCCTGTGGAGGAGCGCGGTAGTCGTAGCTGTTACCTGCAACCGACTACCACATCAATCAAGCACACGCCATTCACGTTAAGTTTATTATTGCAATTTATGCCATGACACAGCAATGTCAGCACAAAATATTTTTTTAATAGCTGCTAGTTTGGAATGGTCCTCTGGACTTACCGTAGTCGTAGCGCGGCGGCGGCGGAGCGTACGGGTCGGGTCGGTAGCCGTAGGGATCGCCGCGATAGGGATCGTAGGAAGGCGGCGGTGCGCCGCGACCCGGCGGACCGCGACCATCGCGGCCGTCTCGACCGTCGCGACCTCCTCCTCCACCTCCTCCTTCGCGACGAGGCGGTCCGTCGCGCTTTGGTCGGCTGCCAGTCGATCGCTGAAAGTACGCCAAATTATTGCGATTGTAAAATAAACAGTGAAGGCAATATCACATATGGAGGCTAACGAAGTAGGCGACTTACTAAAAATCACCTAATTGCACTTTTCTGTAAAGCAAATCAGCCAGACCAACCCATATTTACAATAGTTTTGCATGTGTCGCATTAACTACAGCAGAATGACTATGAACACCAGACGGCACTTGCCTCGACATTCAGGGCGCGGCCTTTTAGTTCTGTTCCATTTATGGCGGCGATGGCGGCGACAGAGTCCTCATCTCTTTCCATGTGCTGAAGCGAAATCTCATAAAGCTCAACTTCTAACTGAGCCACTCACCACGAAGCCGAAACCCTTTCCTTCGACGACATCGGCTTCGGTCACTTTGCCGTACTTCTCGAACAACTCGCGCAGGTCTACACCAGTCGCTGAGTCGGACACATTTCCGCAGAAGATCTTCACCATTTTCAACAAACTAAGCACATCACTTTTGCGAGCTTCGATAACCTTGATATGGACAAATTATTGCGCAAATGGAAGAACACGGCAAAATATTCAGAACGTTGCTCTGACTTCAAGGTATCATAGTACCATCTATCCAACAACAAAATAGGCAAACAATTGGTGCTCA
>JAQGAX010001824.1:0-10135 GCA_034698105.1 Plectus exinocaudatus | reverse complement strand
GAATTTTGGATTCAGTTCAGTAGGTTTAAAATTCAACTTAAGCCACGCCCTGGCCTATCTCGACTTGCAGAAAGTCAAAATTTATCGACGCATGACACCCAAGTTATCAAAGTTGTCCAAAACGGCGATACATGTGCCGCCCATGCGCAATGGGAGTGCGATTGCTGCCTGCTGTAGATTCCAGTCATGCTAAACAGGCTCGTTAGTCTCGTTAGTTAGAATCTGTTCCGCACGTGGCAAAATATTTACTGCAAAAGTAGCAGCTGGAGCCTATTCACTAAAGGGCAGCCACTGAGATTTGTGCTCAGCTGGCTGAGTCTCATATCTCAGCCATATCTGACCTCATATCTGAGGCATTAGACGCAGCCAGCTGACCACAGATCTCAGTGGCTGCCCTTTAGTGATATAAGCCCCTGGCGAACGCACGGCATTGTTGTATTGGGATTAGTGAAAGTTATTTGAAAATGAGGCTGGCACGGATAAGGGGTTCTTTCCTTTGGGCGATCGCATTACAAGTAGGCCCGAGCAATTGACGTACGTACAGGCTCAGTGATATCAATGAATTGGTCCTATAAAATACCAACTGCAGACACATTCACGAATACACCTAATATTGATTCAGTGAGACTATTGAGGTTTGCTACCCTCATTCGAATGAATTTAAAGCCCTTTAGTAGTGTGAACATGCAGTGCTTATGAATGAGCGTATTGCAATGCAGTGAACGCGCACAAGAGTAAAAGAATATGGCTAAGTTATTCAGAGACATAATGACAAAGAATCTTTAAGGATAAAAAAGATAAAAATGAAGATAACTGTAAAATAAAGAATGATAATGATAGAGTCAAGATAGAGATTTTAGAAATTAAAAGATAAAGAAAGAATAAAGAATTTGATAAAGAATCCAGAATATCTCGAAAACTACTTTTTTATTATGGATTAATGGGACACATTGCTGAAACAATCTCGGCGACTAAGGTTGAAGAAAAGCTGCTGAAATCTGGCCAAGAGAATACTTCTGTAGCAAGCGGTTGCAATTTTGTTGTACTCGCATGTGGTCCCATGGCGACAATCATAAGCGTTCCCATCGCTTTCAGTCGATTTGCGTAGGGCAACGCACTGGTAATGTCAGAATCAACACTAAATGCAGAAACATTCTTACGATTATGTGCAAACGATGAAAGATAACCAATAACCTTGTTGATGCGAAGAGGAGTGTTGTTTGTGAGACGCATGGCAGCCCACCTGCAAAGAGGTCAGGATCTAAAGTCTTTTGAAGGGCTCTGCAATACTAGACAATTTATTTAACAATATTGATGTCAAATGATGAGCAGTTACGTTGTTATGCTTGCAATATCCCCATAGTAATTAGAAGAGTTTACTGCGCCTTGCGCGGAACCGTAATCTATTATTGTTCCGAACGAACTGAGTACATTGAAAGTTGCTGTGTTGTCGTATTCTGCTACTGCGGTACCGATCTCCAGATACGTCCAGTTCGTTCCCAAAATACTGTCAATGAACACTGTCTGATTTGAAAACTGATCGCTAGTCATTCCGTTGGAACCGTCGATCAGAAATATGAAATTTCCTTGACATGGGATTGCCGGTGTTGCAGTTGGCGGCGGGGTACATGCAGAGGTTGATGACTGCATTGAGGTTGACGAGGAAGGCGGAGTGGTCGTTGGTGACGAAGGCATAGATGTTGAAGAAGAAAGCATAGTTGACGAGGAGGAAGGTATAAACGTTGAAGAAGAAGTCATAGACGTTGAAGAAGAAGGCATAGATGTTGAAGAAGAAAGAATCGTTGACGAGGAGGAAGGTATAGATGTTGAAGAAGAAGCCATAGTTGACGTGGAGGAAGGCATTGTTGAAGAAGAAGTCGCAATGGTAGAAGACGTGGGCGGTACAACGGTTGTTGAAGATGGTGGAGGCGGAGGGAATCCGCAAATAGCGGCATTCAGTTGGGCAGCCAGCGCATCGTTGGTCGACAAACCGACAAAATCACTTGTGAAAGTATTGTTTGCACCAGACGCAAGTGGTGCCAAAATGGTCTGGTTCACAGAAGGTCCCAAACCGACGACAATAATCGTATGATTACTCATCTTCAGCTGATTGGCAAATGGTAACGCCTGTGTCACATCTGACGGATCACTAAAAATAAGCATTATCTATATTTGTCAACTTCAACATTCATTCAACGAATCCGACCCGAAAGATTCAATGGGTTAAGCGATGCAACGGGTTAAAAGGTCCACAAAGGGCAAGGTCAACTCTAAACGCTAATGCACAATGGTCGTTCACTATTCTACGTCACGACGTACATAGGCACGATTTTGGGCTTGGGACGGGGTTCTGGGGGTGTGTATAATCCCCAAAAGGATAATGAAGGGCCTTGGATACCTTTGGGGTTATATAACCCCCATAACCCCTCCCCAACTCTTGCTTCTGGTCAGGATAAGTCAAGTTGCGACTGAAATTCATGTGGGGCCCACCATGGCTAATATATGACCACAAACGTCGCGAGTAGCATGTTGGTAGGAAATCAATGCAGACATTCAAACAGGGAAAAGAGCTAATTACCGTACTCAAAGAAATAGTTGTGCAGTTATTCAAATTTTCAAACCCTCTCTCGGATGTACTGCTGTATTTACACTTACACATTTACACAAAATAATTCTACATACTATGAAGTCACTTTTAGATTTCAGTATACCTTGTTGATGTGAAGAGGAGAACTAAGCGAGGGACGCCAGCGCGCCATCCCAAATTGTCATCACCAACTAATTCTTGCAGACCACTAGAAAGATATTTGATCAAATATTATTGCCATAAACGCACGATAAACCGAACTAGGCAATGCTCGGAGCGTCTCCCAACCAGAAAATGCTTTCAAGTGCTTCCTTTAACTCCGTGGCGCTGTCATATCCAAACGATCCCTGAACAGCGAAATTGCTCTTTTCATATGAAACTGGGTTAGCTTCGATTTGAAGAGTTGAAACTGTCCAACCCGAAGATATGAGAGCTGCCGAGATGAAGAGAATTTGCTGAAAGAGGCAAAAAAGTTGCAGTTACAGTAATTAACCTCCATCACCAATCTAAGTTTACTATGACGCCTTCTAGTGGTATAAAATAATGTTCCTTTGTTTTCGATTTGACTTTCTTTTACGATGACAAATTTTTGGTCCTTCCTATTAAAGGAGCTTCTCTGTTCCGATCAGGCGGGTTGTTAAGGTGGCGCAGGGCATTCCTCTCCCCTCTGTTCCATCCCAATTGCTTACATCATCGAAATTAGTCTGCGAGCGCAGTCCAACGGAGACGTCAACGAGCATGAGAACATCCGCCCTGCAAGGGTAAGAAGGCGGCAGTGTCGTCGTGGTCGTGATGGCGATTGTTGTCGTTGGTGGGGTAGTTGTTGGTCCGGGCGTCGTTGATGGAGGCGGCGCGCAAATGGCCGCGTTAATCTGATTCGCCAGGTTTGTATTGTTCAGAAATACGTTGTAGAATGGCACGGTGAACAGAAAACCGGGTCCTGAAGCGATTGGCGCAAGAATAGTAGCATTGACATAAGGACCCATTCCAATGACGATCAGGGAACTTCCGTTGCTCTTCAGCTGTGCGGCGTACGGTAGAGCAGCGGCTACGTCCAACGGATCACTGAAAGAATGAAATTTTATATTCACAGATGCAAATTTATAGATGCAATATGTTGTTAGATCACGAAAAATCGAAGCAGAAATGTTCCATAATCTGCAGCAAGTAGGGAAATGATTGGCTCATAGACGCGCCGATGGTCATTGGATACGTGGTGACTCAGACTTACTCAAGGAAGCCGTGTGACCATTACAAGAATAATTAGCCGCATCCATCACTTCCTTATCCGGATCATCAGCTTTCCAATGACCGTGGACCCGGGTTGGCGCGCCGATTTACCATACATTTCGACATTAACTATACACTTTTAAAAACTGCAATTCTTTTAACAAGGCATATTTTGCATTTCCTTGTACACCACCTGATATCAGTTCCTGTCATGAATGTACAGTCACAGTCATGTCATGTCACAGTACCTTGAAGACGTAAATAGCAATGTAGTTCTGGTAACTCCATCTCGCCAACCGTTCACATCCACTTTCATGGTTGCATCTTGCAAGCCACTGAAACGTGCAGCAGTTCAATCAGTGTATAATCGAATGCTTGAGCATTTGGATATGCATTGATGGATGAGAAAGAATAACTGTGTTCATGCTTTTGCGGCAGACCAAGAAACCATTCTTGATCAGATTTCTGGTATTATTTTCGCAATGGATTTCAAATATATTTCGTTCGTGTATTAACAGTTGCAGGCACACAATGCAGCAAATAAACATCTACTTACACTTTGATACTCGGTGGATCGCTGGGACTGAAGAAATTGAGCGCGCTAACAATGGCTCTCCTTAATTCATCCGTACTGACGTAGCCGAATGACCCGAATTCGTTAAAATCGTGCGAATTTCCAGTATACACAGCTGGATTAGCCTCTACTTGACTTGGCGAAACGGTCCATTGAGTTATTAGAGTTTGCGAAATGAACATTATTTGCTAAACGAATGGCGTCGGAATCAGTTGCATAATGTTCGACTTCGAATTCGACAGATGAGGCATATATTTTTTAACATTGAAAGCTGTTTTTCTCTATTATACCAGTAAATATTTAGCTCATTGCACCTAATTGGTGGCTTCTCATCATTAAACCAGGAATAACCCAAATATTCGCCAAAGCGCCCCCGGCTTATCCCACAACAAATCAAAGAATCAGCAGAATTTACATATAAGTAGTTATCCATGGATCGTAAGCCTATAGAGCTGTCAATCAATATGAGGATGTCACGCTTGCAAGGATACGATGGCGGCGGAGACGTTGTTGGCCCGGACGTTGTTGACAAAGGAGGTGTAGTTGTCCCTGTTGTTGTCGACGGCGACGGCGAAGGCATAGTTGCTGATGAAGATGCCACAGTTGACGTGGAGGAAGGCATTGTTGAAGAAGAAGTCGCCATGGTAGAAGACGTGGGTGGGACAACGGTTGTTGAAGGTTGTGGAGGCGGATTATATCGACAAATTGCGGCATTCAGTTGGGCAGCTAGCGCATCGTTGGTCGACAAACCGATAAAATCACTTGTGAAAGTATTGTTTGCGCCTGATGCAAGTGCAGCCAAAATGGTCTGGTTGACAGAAGGTCCCAGACCGACGACAATAATCGTATGATTACTCATCTTCAGCTGATAGGCAAATGGTAACGCCTGTGTCACATCTGACGGATCACTAAAAATAAGCATTATCGATATTTGTCAACTTCAACATTTATTCAACGAATCCGACGCGATAGATTCCATGGGTTAAGCGATGCAACGGGTTGAAAGGTCCACAAAAGGGCAAATAAGTTAAACCGCTGTCTAATTGGCCAGCACCAAACGCTAAACAGTGCGCAAAAAGCGTGTACATCGTGCCACGTCAACATCAGATATAGGCACGGTTTTGGGATTGGGGCGAGGTTACGGTCGACCGTTTGGGGAGTTATTTAATACCCAAATAGGATGATCATGTTGCTTCGATACATTTGGGGCTATATAACCCCCATAACCCCCCACGCGTACACATCTACCATAAATACTTGTACAGTCAAAACCGGATACGTAGAAATCGATCCGGCAAGGAAAGTTTTTTTGACTCATCGGGTTTTAAATCATGTACAAAATAGGGCAAAAGTTCTGTACATGAACATTTTTTTCTACTTATCCAGTTTTTCACTGAAGTGGTCTCCACTTATCCGGTTTTGAATGTACATACTATGACGTCACTTTTAAATTTCAGTATACCTAGTTGATGTGAAGAGGAGAACTATTCGAGGGACGCCAGCGCGCCATCCCAAATTGTCATCACCAACTAATTCTTGCAGACCACTAGAAAGATATTTGATCAAATATTATTGCCATAAACGCACGATAAACCGAACTAGGCAATGCTCGGAGCGTCTCCCAACCAGAAAATGCTTTCAAGTGCTTCCTTTAACTCCGTGGCGCTGTCATATCCAAACGATCCCTGAACAGCGAAATTGCTCTTTTCATATGAAACTGGGTTAGCTTCGATTTGAAGAGTTGAAACTGTCCAACCCGAAGATATGAGAGCTGCCGAGATGAAGAGAATTTGCTGAAAGAGGCAAAAAAGTTGCAGTTACAGTAATTAATCTCCATTGCTAATTTAAGTTGACTATGACCTCCTTCTGAATGGTATAAAACAATATTCCTTCTTTCCTATTCGACGTTCTTTTATGAGAAATTCTTGGTCCTTCCTATTAACAGGAGCTTCTCTGTTCCGATCAAGCGGGTTGTTAAGGGGGGCAGGGCATTTCTCTCCCTTCTATCCCATCACAACTGCTTACATCGTCGAAATTAGTCTGCGAGCGCAGTCCAGCGGAGACGTCAACAAGCATGAGAACATCCGCCCTGCAGGGGAAGGAAGGCGGCAGTGTCGTCGTGGTGGCGATTGTTGTCGTTGGTGGGGTAGTTGTTGGTCCGGGCGTCGTTGATGGAGGCGGCGCGCAAATGGCCGCGTTAATCTGATTCGCCAGGTTTGTATTGTTCAGAAATACGTTGTAGAATGGCACGGTGAACAGAAAACCGGGTCCTGAAGCGATTGGCGCAAGAATAGTAGCATTGACATAAGGACCCATTCCAATGACGATCAGGGAACTTCCGTTGCTCTTCAGCTGTGCGGCGTACGGTAGAGCAGCGGCTACGTCCAACGGATCACTGAAAGAATGAGAAAATGAAAATTTTTATTGACAGATGCAAATTTTTAGATGCTTTCTATTGTTGGATCACGAAAAATGGAAGCAGAGACGTTCCATAATGTTCAGCGAGTGCGGAAATGAATGGCTCATAGACGCGCCGATGGTCGTTGGATAGGCGGTGACCCAGACTTGCTGTAGGAAGCCGTGTGACCATCGCAAGAATAATTAAGGTATGAATATGAACATTATACCTATGAACGAAGTGAACGCATTCATTTTGACCACGTGCCAAAGCATAGTAGAAAAAGTGATCTCGTTCACTTCGTTCATAGATATAAAAGCGCATTTAGCAGCATTCATCGCTCCCTTACCCGAGCCATCGGCTTTCCTATGACCGTGGCCGCGAGTTTGCGCGCCGATTAACCATTCATTTCGACACTCACTATAAACTTTTGAAGAAAGCGATTTTTTCAACAAGGCACATTTCTGGAGTTTTGTACACCCTTGTGCTCCACCTGAGCTCAGTTCTTGCAATGAATAGGGTACCTTGACGACGTGAATAGCAGCGTAATTCTGGTAACTCCATTTCGCCAACCATTCACATCCACCTTCATGGTTGCATCTTGCAAGCCACTAAAATATGCAGCGATTCTATCAGTGTACTATCAAATGGTTGAGGGTTACATAAGCTTTGATGGATGAAAAATTAACTGTGTTCATGCTTTTGCATCAGACCAAGAACCCAATGCAATCTAGATCAGCCGATTCTTGATCAGATTTGTAGCATTATTTGCGCAATGAATTTTTAAAATATTTCGTTCGTGCATTAACAGTTGCATGCACACACTACAGCAAATAAACATCCACTTACACTTTGATACTCGGTGGATCGCTGGGACTGAAGAAATTGAGAGCGCTAACAATGGCTCTCCTTAATTCATCCGTACTGCCGTAGCCGAATGACCCGAATTCGTTAAAATCGTGCGAATTTCCAGTATACACAGCTGGGTTAGCCTCTACTTGACTTGGCGAAACGGTCCATTGAGTGATTAGAGTTTGCGAAATGAACATTATTTGCTAAATGAATACGTTGGAATCAGTTGTATAATATTCGACTTCAAATTCGAAAGATGAGGCGTAAATTTTTTTAACATTGAAAGCTGTTTTTCTCTATTATACGAGTAAATATTTAGCTCATTGCACCTAATTGGCGGATTCTCATCATTAAACCAGGAATAACCCAAATATTCGCCAAATTGCCGCCGGCTTATCCCACAACAAATCAAAGAATCACCAGAACTTACATATAAGTAGTTATCCTTGGTTCGTAAACCTAACGAGCTGTCCATCAATATGAGGATGTCACGCTTGCAAGGATACGATGGCGGCGGAGACGTTGTTGATCCCGGCGTTGCTGACGACGGAGGTGTTGTTGCTCCTGTCGTTATCGACGGCGAAGGCGAAGGCGTGGTTGCCCTTGGCGTTGTTGACGACGACGACGTCGAAAGCAAAGTCGTTATTGGTGGAGATGTTGACGGCGGTGCAGTACAAGGAACTGTTGTCGGAGGTTGCACGGGTGTTGTAGTTGCTTGGGTAGGACATGAACACGTGGGACAACTGGTAGTCGTCGGTGGCGGAGCAGTGGTAGGTGGAGGGCAAGTAGTCGTTGCTTGCATGGTAGAAGTGGGCGATGGCGTGGTTGTAGCGCCGGGTGGATCTGGGCTGACGTGTTGACACATTTGCGTGTTCGAATTTGTCTGGTTACTAATTGTGCCATCTGAAAAAGCCGAACGCAGGCTATTTCGTAGTTCGATGAAAACAAGTGTGGTTTCTTTTAAAACATGTCCTACTTTTTCAAACAGGTCGACATGCTATAGTATTTTTTGATCACCTTTAAATTTGGATAACCGAGAAAAGATTCAGTCCTTAGAACTTCTTTTCGACAAGTGTCCAAAAAAATTACCAAGAAAAAGGTGCAAATGATTTCTTTGGCGTTGATGCACGCAAATGACAAGTAATCTCTCTTATACGGTGAAGCATTAGAGAATATGGGTGCCGCATAAATAGAAAAAATATGGTGTCATGTAATTAACAGTGCAAGCAGCAGTTTTTTCCGAAGACGATGAGCAATAATAAATGCTGCGCCTATATCACAAGCTGTGGAAGGCGGAAAGTGTATAAGCGCAGTTTCTTACTTGATACTGTGATCGGTTTCAAATCTGTTGTATTTAGGGCCGCTGTTATTGCCTGAGGACTGGGCAGGCTTGTACCCATGAACACAGTAGACGCGATAACCGAGACACCATTTGCCGCAGGACTGATGCCCAAGCTGAAATGCTTCTACTTTTCCACTTTTTCATTACATTCATTCATGATAATGAATAATATATGCATTGCCAATCAATTGGCTAAATAAAAATTAATGTTTTTAAATTAAAATATTTGAAATAAACTTGAATCAGCAATCATTAAAAGATTCTTACATCACGACCGGAAAACTATTGCTGCTTGCATCAAAAACAATGCCGCCGGCTTCATCGATCGATCTTGTCGTTTTCAACGCAGCTTCGATCTGGAAAAGGAAATTACATCTGTCACTGCCTTTTAATATGTTTAACTAAATAGAAAAGAACTTGCCATGAAATTTGCAACCAGGGAGGGCAAATCGAAAATATTCACTGTCATTTTTCGGACCTCCAAAACGCGGAAGGGAAGGGGCAGATCGAGAAACTGATAGAAGCAAACCCAAAAGCCGAGAGAGGCGATGCCCCACGCCTCCCCTATCTAAACACCTCACCTTTACCCACACTCGGCCCCGTTTTCGGCCCCAGATCCCCATGATTCACCCACATTCGTAAGTAGGGGTAGTTTGGGGGTAGGTTGACCCCCAACCTGAGAAAGAATACCTGAACCCCTCCCTCCTCGAAAATTAAAAAGTTTGCATAGTCAGGCAAAAAATTTGAATTCTCGCCAATTATTGCTTGATTATGAAATTTTAACCCTGATGATGCAAATTTTTTCCTGGATCTCTCAACTTTCGTCACCACTTACATCTACGGATTCATCTCTATCCACTTGCATTTGCATTGCATACCTGTTGTTGTAACGTCGTCATCGCGTCCATGTAACCGTTCTGCACAGCGCTGTACTGGACTATACTGGATTCGACTGAAAAGTAAAACGGTTCGACCGTATTTTGATTACATGGCTGGGATTGCTGAGTTGGGCTAGCGCCAGTCGCTTGTATTGTGTCTGAAAATGGATAACGAAATGAAAGACAGAAATACGATGTTTTTTGGCGTACTCAAATTTGACGTCCTTCCAAGCGTTATTGCGAGCAGTACTATTGCCGCAATGACAAGAACGAG
>JAQGAX010001823.1:0-10137 GCA_034698105.1 Plectus exinocaudatus | reverse complement strand
GTTATATGATACTACCTGTTCCCATACCTGTAACAGAGGTCCGAGGCCAGGGGGGTCTGGACCTTCTCGGGGGGGGGGGCCAGGAGGGAGCCAGGGGGGGTCCGAGCCCTGGCTGGGGGAGGGGGTGACCCCCTGGAACCCCTGGTTACAGGTATGCCTGTTCCAAAAAGTGCTACTCTATCCAATGTAAGTTCAATTTTTTCGCCTAGCCGCTCTGCCCATGGTAAGACTGCTATTAGGATGGCTGGAGATTTTGACACAGTACCTCCGCGGTATGAGGGGTTCTACAGTAATACTCGAGCGAGCAGAACCATGTATCGGGTATCGGAAGGGGCTTCAGTGGTCCCTATGTAGAGTTCAAAGGACTTTTGAAGTCCCGTCTTCTACGGCAAACAAGAAGGCAGGCAGTTTTGGACATGTCGTCAAAGCGTAACCGTTTCCTTTATGACCCAAAAATCCTGCGAAGGGAAGCATGGACAAATCGTTTCTTTAGCAGCCTTATTTTTGATCTACCCTCACATGAGGACGAGCTTAGCAAGCCTTCTATGACCAAATCGGGTCTAATCAAGATCATAAAATAGTTTCATAAGCACGCTATGCTTTAATTAAAAGGTTATTAACATGATAACACTATTATTTCATTGATTTTATGCGATTAATGATCCAACCTCTTCTCACTCTTAACGATACCACTAGGCGCGCCAGGCAGGTAACAAACGCGAGTGGCGAATCGTGCCCAGACGATCGACTCTGCAGTTGGCGAATTCGATTAGAAGCGCCCGCGTGCTTGGCCACTCAGTGAACCAGCGCTAGACGGCCAGACGTGAGCAACCTTCGGCGGCTGGGCCAGACATGGACAAGCTTCGGCGGCTGGGGGGGGGGGGGTTGCCGTCCCACCCCCAGCGAATTTTTTTTAGCTCGCCGCTTCGCGGCGAAAATTTTGTCTGCGTCAAGAACACGTTTTCACTCTTTCCATCCTCCAACCATTTTTTCGTTTTGGGATTCAAACCCCTTGGGGGATTTTCTCCCATCCCCGTGTCCATGTCTGGGATGGGCGGGGGATATGGAGGAAATTTTTGCCGGCTGCGGGGATATATCCCCCAACGACCTTTTTTAGCTCTTATTCTCTATATTCGGGTTCTACTTCATGTTGTCACAGAGTACAGATCACGGGACTTTACGAAATGTCCCTTATAGGGTAAATATAGGTTATCCCAAAAATGCCTTGACGAAACTTTTCGATCGGCATTGGCTTTCATCGGGTCCGTTAGCAATTGGGCTGCTAGTAGCTTGTAGACATTGAGCTAGAATCATTTTTGAGCATGCAGTGGCTGATGACTTGGAGATTCCATCGACGCTGGTAAGTTTCCTAGCTGAGCATCTTCGATTTTCTTAAAATGGGCTCTTGATCTTCGTTCGATGGCGGCAGTGTTTGCAATCCTTTTTCTGCCTCTTCCTGGACGACCGTTATTGGTCTCCGTCTCATAATGACGTTTGATGGCTTTGGAAACGAGTTACCTTGACAAATTCAACAAGCGCGCAATATCAGATTGTTTTCGTCCTTCGAACAAACACACTATCGCTTCATGTTTGAATTCATCTCTAATACGACACAAATTAAACCAAACAAGCTTTTTAAGCGTATCTGAAAGAGGCGAGAAAATGCTTTGGCAAATTGCCAAAACATTTTTGGCCAAAATATTTTGCTTTTAATTATCAAAGTATTTTTGGGACACGAAACGAAACGATTGTGTTACCGGTCCATAGTCTCGTGTAGTCGCGGCATTTACCGTGGTTCAGTGCTAACTTTATTTGTAACACATGACTTCTAACAAACAACTGTTTTCCTACAGTCATATAGCAGCATGGAGGCCGTCAGTTCTGTTAAATATTGCGCCTTAAAGGGACCCTGAAATGAAAAAAAACTTTACGGCTATATACTAAGTCGGGCATGGAGATCTCGGAAATCGACTTAATTTTTGCCACTGCGGCTTAGTTCAGGTTTAAATCGCGCTTAACGTTCGTATTCGCGCGCGAGTGGTTGCCTCGACACAGAGGTGGGCACGGTGGGTCGGCCAAGGGGGTGATGGATCAGATTTAGGGAGGGGATCATCCCCCCTAAAAAAAAATTTTACCCTAAGGGGGAATGGAGGCAAAAAATTTTTTTCGCTAATATGGTTCGCGACCTAAAAAAAAAGGTCGTCAAATTCCAGCCGACCAAAAACACTGTACTCCCCCTTCTACGTTAAAAAATTTTCATCCCCCCTAAACTTCGACCTCCTCGGGGATGGAGCCTCCAAGGGGGGACATCCCCCAATCCCCCCCAGCGCCCACGTCTGCTTTGCAGAACCGGGGTTGAGTGACCGGGGTAAAGTTTTGCGTCGGAGCCTATTGTGATTGGCTGTTGCTATCGACGACAGCCAATCCGAGTTGGCTCCGCCCCAAAACTCCACCGCAGTCACGTGTTCTCGAAAGTTCACTGCATACAGTCTCCAGATAAATGAAAGTCACAGTAGCCTCACGCATTTCTTGCAATAAAACTGCAGTTTATTACTAAAACTTACTTGCAAAACGACATGGGATTGCGAGGGAATGGGAGTGAACAGTTGGCTTGATTTACTGCTACTTGTGTCTTGTTGTCTAACAGGCAATCCAGATTGTTTTGAATAGCTGAAAGTGGCAAAATATGTACACTTACACATACCTGTAACCGAGGTCCGAGGCCAGGGGGGTCTGGATCTTCTCGGGGGGGGGGGGGGGGAGGTGGGAGGTACGGTACCTTCGTGTCGGGATGTCGGCACGTATTAAAAAACGCCAAAAAATTTTTCGCCACTACGTGGCAAAAACGTTTTCTGGACTTTCTCGGGGGGGGGGGACGGTCCGACCCCTGGTTACAGGTATGCTTGTACAGTAAAAACTGGAATACAGTAAGAGAACATCAGATATCTCCGCCCTGGAACCATAAGTTTAACAGGTGTCGAAAGTTGGGCGAGGGTTCTGGAAAAAAATTTGCAAAATCAGGGTTCAGATTACCATAACCGGGCAACTTTTTGAGCCGAATTCAAAATATTTCAAATTTTTGCCTGTCTATGCAAATTTTTCAAATTTTCGACCGATTTCCATTGGGGTTCAGACTTTTTCTCGGATTGGAAGGGGGTACATGTTTTTTTAACTCAATCTTTTTTAATCTCTTTTATCTTACTGTTATAAGCTGGTGCTGAGCAGAAATAGTCATTCTCCCAAAAGAAAAAGAACGGCTCGAAGCCATCAAACGCTCCTGGAAACAAACGACGCCAGTTTTCCAGTGTCCAGTACTGCTCGGGCGGCGCGCAAGACCGCAAGTCTCTGAACCATCTGAAACAAATTTCATTTTTTATCTGTGATTTTGGCCGGGCTTTCGAGGTCCACGCGATTTGGAAGTGCTTCAACCGTTACATAGCCATTAAATTTCGCAAATAACTATGATTTATCCCGAATTAATCAGGTCAGACCTACCGAATTTTATTGATAATAAGCCACGAGCTTATTTTCTGAGCTAGAGGAGATAAGAAAAATGAGCAGATTTTTAAGATTTTTCTCGTAAATAACTAGACTTCAATGACTTTGCTCTTTAAAATTGCATATTTTATGTACGTTACTATAGTTAGTGAGCTTTAAAGCATTTCTCGAAACTAGATCCTGGTCTTTCATGGTTTATGTATAGGTCAAAAGATCTATCCCAATTCACTTCAAATGGGTAGTTCCCTCATAACCATCACCCATCGACCGATCATACCCAATAAGCCCAAAGTGGTTCCCACTCTCAAGAAATGTACCCTAGTCGATAATTAATTACACAACGATAAACAAGCTATAGCTCATTAAGAATATTAAAACTACGTTTTCTTTCAGTTCAGTTCTTACTGGCAAGTATTGTTGAGACCCATCAGTTTATTTTGAGTGTCATAGTCGAAGAACTGCTGTATGAAATCATCGAAATTCAATGGAAGCGACGTATAGTTAAAGTTTGCGAAAAATCGCAGTGCACATGATTGCAACGTCTGCAACAAATTATCGATCATTAGGCGTCGAACATACTTCGAAAACTTCTAGAAATAATCCGAGAAGTGACGCCATTACTTTCAACTTCCGAATCCGAACAGTTGAAAAATTTTCAACTTTTGGAAGTAATGACGTCAATTCTCGGATTACTTCGGAAAGTTTTTGAAGTATGTTCGACGCCTTATTAACCTTGATAGTTTGAGTTATTGCCAGAAAAATTGACATCCAGGACCAATCCAAAGGTGGCAGGCTACGAAACAAAAGCAACAATTATCGGGTCCCTTACAACCGGGTTCTACTCTAATAATAAAAAATTTTCACCCCGTATTTTGCGAAAAAGATTCCAAGATCCGGTGTAACCTGGTGTCCTATGGGGGGGTCGGACCATACATGTAACAGGTGTCGAAAGTTGGGGGTTCAGGAAAATTTGCATATTCAGGGTCAAATTACCATAATCAGGCAACAAAAATATTGACGGGAATTCAAAAATTTTCGGTCGATTTCCAGGGGATTCAGGTTTTTTTGCGGGTTGGGGGCTGAGGTACCCTAAAGTAACCCCACTTACATGTATGGTTCGGACCCCCTTGACCTGAAACCCCACCCCACCCCACCCCGAGAACGTCCAGATCCCCTGGCCTCGGACATCCTTATAACTATAGCAGCGACTTACGCTCGTTTCCACAGAAAAAGCCTCGCAATTTTCAATAATGAGCCGGTCGCATTGCATAGGCAGAAGTTTCATCTCACCGGCAGCTGCTGTCATGCACATAGCTTGAGCAGTCTCTCTGTTGCATGCGCTTTGGTACGCATTAGAGATACATGAGAAAAATCTAGCCAAATCACTGAAAGCAGGATTCTTGTTGAATATCAACTGCCTTTGATGTGACGCTGTAAAGTTGAGAAGGGTGTGGGGTTTTGGGGTATATGTAAGCATGCCTGTAACCAGGGAATCCAGGCGTCCTGGCTCCCCTGACCTGGGATCAGACCCCGTACCTGTAACGGGTGTGCGAGGTCAGGAGGGTCTTGACCTTCTCGAGGGGGGGAAGTACCTTCGTGTCGGGATGTCGCCACGAAATTCAAAATTTTTCAAAATTTGGGTCGGAGGGGGGTCTGACCTTGACCAGAGGGGATTCATCTCCCCTAGACCCCCCCCTGGTAATAGGTATGGACCGATGTAGGGGCGAAGAAAATATTTGAATTTCGCACTGGAATCCCGATACGAAGTAACATAACGGCCGGCTACCCACCCTCCCGATCGGTCAGACCCCCCTAGCCTCGGACACGCGTTACAGGTATGCATGCAAGTAAGAAGATTATCTAACTCGTGAAACACCTGAACGCCCAGAAAATTGACTAAAAAATATGAAAAAATCAGGAAAATATGGGCAGTACTAAAATTGAATTCCCTTCAATTCTGTCTGGTTTTTCAAATTTTTGCCCCATATTCCCCATATTATGCAATATTTTCTGAACTCATAATTTTGGCAAAAATCTTGTTGAGGTTACACTGGTTGAAACGATTCATCGTTTCGGGGTTATGGAATCAACGGCCAAAGCCTCCCCTCCTGTTACCTACCACCTAGCCGTATTCCGAAAACTGAAACCCGTGCTGAGATCGGTATGCAGGATTACTCGAAACTCTCGTTTAATGTTGAGGTCAATGAAAGTCACGATAAGGTAATGATTCACTTTGGAGTCGTTCATGAAATGCGTCACGCTGCTGGTATGAGTACGATACGCCAGTGTAATTCATTAAAAAAAAACACGCTACACGTTCATGCGTTTGAGCTTACTGTAGGCTTAGGCTTAGGGAGCCAAATTAAAAATATTCCGTTGTCGTCTGTCCCTGAATACTGGCGTATCGACGACGTACCACGCTGTTTTTGGTCTAGATCTACTAACCGACCTACTGAGCTTAACGGTGGTTGAGTGAAAAGTGACTGACAGCTATTTGTTTTCGTGCTGCGTTGTCAGACGCGTTACATCACGGACCCCTCGCAGGTCTTCTCAGACACACGCTTGCAAAGCGTGAGGCACTTCATGAACGCCCCATTTCAATTAAACTGTAATTTATGAGGAACGCTTACTTGCAAATTGTTATGGGATTGCGAGTGAATGCTAGTGAACAGTTGGCTTGATCTATTTTTTGCGCTGTGTCGTTTGACACTATACAATCGAAATTTGCTTGAACAGCTGAAAACGAAAAAAACGGCGTTTAAGAAGGCAAAAACAAGGTTTAGAAAGTTCACACAAGAATACAAAAATACAACTGCTAAATTTCATCACCCCCAACTCTTACTATTATTGACTTAATTGTTTTGATCCTACTAATATTTGTTATTCACAAAATAATTGTACTAAAACTTATTTCAAAAAGTTGGATATAATATTGCTAACTAATATTCATTCGCCCAACTTAATTATTCACTATTGCAAACTTAAATTTAAATATTCAACTATTACAACGCTAGTCAGGAACTACTAAATTTCCTTAGAAAGTTTACGGCGATACGTTTTCATACCCCATGACGATCGGATCCGTCTCATGTGCTACCCCTCATTTCCTATTTTGCTCCACATCTCACTTTCCGTCGATCATAATTTGTCGAAAAACTGTGTGGGATTAATTGGTTGTATGCTCGAATTAACTTATTATTTATCCATCATTTTTAAGGGATTTATCCCGCAAATTATGGTCTGATTTTCTTACTGTTATAAGCCTTCGTGCACAGATAGTCCATCTCCCAAAACAGAAATAAAAATTCGGTGCTATTGTTGATTCCTGGAATAGGACAAGAGTAGAATTATTTGCAGCCTGCTATCAGTTTTAAATTGAACCTAGAGTACGAAAGTTTTCCAACGTCCAACAATCCTCTGGTGTCGCACAAGACCGCAAGGTAGCGAACCAGCTGAAAAATGATTTTATTCTTTTAGAGGGCAGGCATGTTCAAAGGAAATGGAGGATTCCCCAAAGGATTTCATACCTTCGGATACTTTGGAGTTGGGCGGGTATGAGAAAACTGCAACGATAAAAAGGAGTACAATTTTTTCGGAAGCCAAAAATTGGCGAATTTTTTGAAAAGGGTCACTTATCTGATTAAGGGCAATCGGTGTGGTCAAAATTTTTATATTACGCTATAAATAGAACTGTTTGTAAAATTTTCGAGGAATTGGGCACTAGAAGTAGGTAGGAGTTCCCCTCAATGGGATGAGGAGAATTTTTAGGAGATGTACGCGAATTTGCCCTTCCTAGAATTTTAAGCATATTCCATTCAGTGCAAGTTTGGTCGGATAGCTCATTTTGGCAATCATTTATCGGGTAGCCAAAAGTCTGATACAATAGCGCTATACTCCGCTCCCCCTTCTCTTCAGGAATTTTCTGCATCCCCGAGGTACCCAACCCAAAAGTTGCATATTCTCTAGGATGCGCGCCTCAACCTTTCCCCACTCTCAAATCCGCTGGACATACGTCATTGGAATAGCAGATTGTTTTATGCCTTGCGTGTCAGGCAATTGCGCCAACTGTCTGATGGCGCTGTGGCCGAGTGGTCTAAGACCCTCAACTCTCAGCCACAAGGTCGGGGGTTCGACCCCCAGCAGCATCGTCTCTGGTGTCAGGCCTGCGACAGCCGACCGAGGAGCACGTGTCGCATTATGAGGGTCGGAAAACCCAAAAAAGCAGACCCTACAACATAGTAGAATAAACAGCCTAAGAAAGTTTTGTCTGATTCTATCTCTTATTCACAATAGTAGAACGCCAATCGAAAACTTACCGTTGTAGCGCAATCAAAGCTCAGCTTACTATAGCATAAGTTTAAACCCCTTTATTTCAATTTAAATCTTACGCGCATGTGTTGTTGAGGCCTGCCACTCGATTTTGTATTTCATAGTTATCGAATTTCTGAATGAAATCGCCGAAATCGTTGGGGATTGCCGAGTAGCCGAAGTGTGTGAAGAAATCCGTTAAACATTTTTGCAACGTCTACAACGAAATATTGCTTATTCTCATCACAACTATCGAAAGACTGAACCGTATTTGGAATCATAATTTATACGTCATTAATTTTTGGGGCACATTCAATGCAGTAACTGACTCCACCAACTTCAAACACTGACACGTATAGATTGCAACCGCCTGTTGTTGAACTAATGAAGACAGGACGGTTTTTATAGTGAATGAAAAAAATTAACACGCTTTCTTCTCAGTACTTTTATTAACATGCCTGTAGCGGATGTTCGAGGCCAGGGAGGTCTGAATCGATTTACGGGAGGAGGAGGTTTACCGGTACGATAACATTGTGTCCGGATTTCGACGCCAATTCAAAAAACGCCAAATTTTTTGCCGCTACGTGGCGAAAATGATTTTTCCGGCAGGGGAGTGACCCCCTAGACCACAGGTGGCCAAGGTCCGGCGGTCTGGGAGTATTTGGACCAAATTTTTTTCCGTCTTGGGGTATATACCCCAGATACCCGGCGGCCCACCGGACTGGTGGGTATTTACGTCCAACCATATAGTTGGCGACCATTTTTTTAGTCACAGAACTCCAAAAAAATTTTCCAATACCCCCAGAGTACTTTTGGCTCGTAGAATGAGGGTGCTCCGGGGGCAGACAGGGGCGTGGGGGGGTTATGGGGGGTTATATAACCCCCCAAGGGGTCCGATAGGATTTGACAAAATGGGTTGGGGGTTATGAGAAAATTTTCAATGAGAAGGGGGGAGTACAGTGTTTTTCGGAGGCCGAAAATTGGCCTGGCGACTAAGACCTTTTTTCTAAAAAAAAGGTCGCCAAGACGGGGCGAAAAAATTTTTTTGCTATAATAAGGTACCCAAGCCCCTTGGTCATCCTATTGGGGGGTTATATAACCCACCCACACAGTCGACCATAACCCCCCAAGCCCAAATCGGTGCCCATGTCTGTCCGGGGGTATATACCCCCAATACCCCCAGTGGCCACGTCTGCCCTACACCCTCCACGGTTACACATATGCAGCACCCATGTGCTAGTACGGTAATGACTCACTGTCGTATCGCAAACTGCACGCGACTCTGCTCGACTTCCAATTGCAAAGCGTGGGGCAATGTTAAAGCTGGTAGAGGCTATTTCATGGCCAGTCGACTCGGGTCGAGCTGCGATTGCAATTTGATCGGCAACTCTGAAGCTTTGTGATGCTATTCCATGGCCGGTGACTAAGAAAGAAGAGCCTAAACGCAAAATGTACCTTATTTAGTATGTAGTATGGCAGATATGTACATGTGTTTCGACCATACAATTCGGGGTACCTTAGTTCTCAATCGAAGAAAAATAACCTAAATCCGTTTGAAATCGACCGAAAATTTGAATAATTTGCATAATCTGGCAAAAATTTAAAAATTTTCGCATTGCCACCAATACTTTTGCTGATTATGATAATTTTAACCCTGATTGTGCACATTTTTTCCTTAACCCCCACCCCAACTTTCGACAACTGTTACACATATGGATTGGACTTGGTTGATTGGACTTGTTTGATCACCTAAGGGAAATATAGGGTGCTCACCGAGGACTTTCAATGTTTGAATAGCTCTCGGTTCATCAGAACTGAATTCGTTTGAACACATATGACAAACTGCCTTAAACTGTAACTGAGAGTCACTAAAATTATCTAATTAGCCAATGGAAGATACTAACGCTTACTGGTTCACTTCGCGCATCGTTAGTTAGTGCGACTAAACGTTCACGTGTTTGTGCCTTCGCTTTTGCAGAATGACTCATATTACAAAACTTTACGTAAAACCAGTGAATTGTAATCAAAATTTTCAAAGCTTCTAAATTATAGTCTGAGGCGTATGAATACCACATTTGCGCTCAATCTGATAAGTTTTGGCAAAACAAAAGCAATTCAAACACCGGAACGTGCATGCCGTGAAGTAGACATTTTTGAGATTCTACACACGGTAAAGGTCAGCTGTTGTTAGCTGTGGGATATTTCTCAGCTGGGAAATATTGATCTTCAACGGTTGGACTGTACCACAGTTTGTTTGCTTGCAATGCTTGAAAACATACCTCAACAGCTAGGAATAGTCAAACTTACTGGCAAGAAAACAAAGTAAGAGGA
>JAQGAX010001822.1:0-10138 GCA_034698105.1 Plectus exinocaudatus | reverse complement strand
TCCGACGACAATCTGGCCCTGTTCTGAATTTTTCAGCTTTGCAACGATCCTCCAACGCCAAATCCCTATGCTGTGTAGGCTAAACTGGTAAATTCCGGCCCCGTCGTTGCGCTGCTAAGATCAACAAATTTGGTTGCCTCACGCACTATTGTATTATTTCTATGCTCTCTGAGATATTTGGACGTCATTTGTTCGTTAATTTTGAGTTTACTGCGATATAGAGGTTTCGGTCTCAGACTTTTTGCCACGGTGAAATTTAGCGTAACGAATTAATTGTATCAAACTGTCAGACGTGAAGCGTCAAGTCACTTATCAAGTGTCAAGTTTCGAATATCAAGTCAATATCTTCAATTTGCGACTTACAACCAGCCGTGGCGATGCTTCATAAAGGAGATTTTGAATGAAAATGAAAAATGCTACACGCGGTCTCAGACTTTTGCCACCAGTGTAAATAGAAAATGCTCAACTTTCCTAACACTAGTTAGTATAGCTGAACCGTCTCCATTTCATCCGCCGACTCATAATAATCAACCATCGATCCCGATTCGGGTTCAGCCAATGCTGCAACCAAGTTGATTTGTTGCAGTGAAAGAGTGAAAACGTGTTCCTGACGTAGTCAAAAATTTTCGCCGCATCGCGGCGAGCTAAAGAAAGGATCGCTGGGGGGGGGGGGTGGGATATCCCCCAGTTGGCAATAATTTCTCCCATATCCCCCAGCCGCCGAAGCTTGTCCATGTGTTAACCCCTCCCCCAGCTGGACAGCCACGTAGTGGAGGAAAACATTTGAATTTCGCGCCGAAATTCCGACACGAGTACCATTGCGCCTACCCCTTGGCATTGAGCACCTGATACAAGTATGGTAGCAACTTCTTCCAACCTACGCTTTAGGACGGGGCGTTGCGCAACCCTCAGCAACCTCCAACAGTCCAGATCTGCCCCCAAGGGGGTATCATTCATCTCAATGCTTTGGAGTTGGGATTATGAAAAAATATAAGTGGATATCTTACGGATTTTGGTGACCTAAGAGGTCGATAACATAACGAATTTTTTTGGGGGATTATGTACCCCAGCCCAAACCGGTCTATATCTGCTCAGTGGTCTATATCCCAAATGTCAGTGTCAGTGTCACATTTGAAATTTTATGTCATAATTAGCACTGCACAGAATCTGGAAGGATTGAAATAATAGTGGCACAGTGCTACTATTTCTTAAAATACGATAATTTTTGTCCTTTCATAGCTCTCGGCAGTGAATGACGTCGCTGTGGCCGAATGGTCTAAAAGCTTCGGCTCTCAGCCACAAGGCCGGGGGTTCGACCCCCAGCAGCGTCGTCTCCGGTATCAGGCCTGCGACAGCCGACCGATGAGCTCGTGACGCATTATGAGGGTCTGAAAACCCGAAAAAAGTTGACCCCCACTACATCGTGGGAATAAACAGCTTAAGAAAGAATTGCTCTCAGTAAAAAATAAAGTTGTTTTTCGAAATCTACACGTTGTTTGATTATAACTGTCAAGTTATTTTTCACTGCACTATCCCTTTAGACTGGCTCAAATGGCTTTTTGATCCTGATTCGTGATTGCTATCCATTTGCTGCATTGGGGTAAACCTTTTTTGACCCCGCGCTTTCAGAAAACATCTCCGTTAATGAAAATGCGTTTACCAAGTAAGTTTACACTTAAAAAAACCAAAAATATGCAACCGTTCCCTGAAACTTCAGAGAATTAAGTTCCATGGTTCAAAAATTTTGAAAGTTACCATCGATGTATCATATGTGGTACACCCTGTGCTATAAAGCAAGTATCAGTATTCCAAGACTCACGTATACCGCATACGGATTCGGTAGACCTTTCCTCGTTGCGTTGATAGTGATGATTTCGTTTGCTTTTTTAAATTCATACAGATTCAAAGGCATCTGAACAAGGATATTCTGTAAAAGCGCTTACAAATTGTTTCATATACTGTCGAACACGGATAGAGGAGCAATTCGGGACAATATATCGGGAATATTTTATTTCGAGGTACAAAATGTCGAGCCATCATTTTTTGGTCAACATTGAAAATAAATTTTGGTCGTCCGCGAAAGCTGACTGTTGACCGCGTATCATAATGCGCGAGTGACTTAGCATGACAAGATCATAGGTAACGGGAAATACGACAGTATAAATAATCGTCAACTATTGAGTACCAAGTCATTCTCATTTCGTGATGACTTGCGTCCTTCTGTCCGTTCGTCTACTTCGCTTACTCGCTTCGTCATTTGGTAAGGGTCCCCCTTTGAAAATTTTTGATTTGTTGGTACTCAATAGTTGATGATTATTTATATCGGTCATATTTCCCTTTGCCTATTATCTTGTCATTGCTAAGTCACTCGTGCATTGTGATACGCGGTCAACAGTCAGCTTTCGCGGTCGACCAAAATTTATTTTCAATGTTGACCAAAAAATGATGCCTCGATATTTTGCACCTCGATATAAATAAAATACTCTCGATATTTTGTTCCTCGATATTTTGCAACCTCGATATTTTGTCCCTCGATATTTTGGCCTCGATATTTTGTCCCCGAGCCCCCTGGCTAGAGGGGATGACCCCCTGGACCTCCTGGTTACAGGTATGATGTGTACGTTTCATGAAAGTTTGTATGCGCAACATTACCTTATAACATATTTTGTTATAGCCCACGTAAGAAGTACGCGAGATATCAATCGTGTTTAGATGTCCACTGCCGTTCTTATAAGTGACATTGTACGAATAAATGATCGCCACCTGTCTGCCAAACTTTTGTTTCAGTTCTTCGATGTCAATAGACGAGTTAGTGAGTATATCTACGAAAAGAAATGAGGTTACTTCTTGGTCAAGATAATTATTGTTGATATGTTCGAAAAATTGGTCGTCGTCTAAATCGCCGAAGACTTCGAAATAGGACGTCCACGTAAGCATTTGGTGAGCGAGATATAGGATGATACTCGGCCACGCATCGTTGCCGAGAAATTTCTCCTTCGACATATTCACATGACGCCAGTATGCCCACATGTTGTCCTACAATGTTGGTGAATAATTAAAATTGACATCAACAACATTTATTGAAATTTTTTGCATTTGTTGGTGTAAGATGTTTGCTGTTTTCACAAAAAGAGTTTTTTGCTCTCTACAAATATAATGAGTTAAAAATGTTTAAATTTTGCAATTTTTGTTCCGCAAACATTTTTTTGAAAATTTTGTCACTCCGCTTTCCTGATAGGGCGTAATAGAAGTGATAATATCAGTGTTCGGTATATCGTCAAGCTCGCCTGACGCCAACGGCAAGCATATGGTAGAATTCGGCAAGCGCATTGAGTCGTTGAAGAATGTGTTCGACGTGGATGTAATCGGTTCAGTTTTATACTATAACTCAAGAAATATCAGTTATCATTCAGAAACATCCGGCACTGTAAATCTTGTTCTACAGGGTGTCCCGAAAAAAAATACGTGAGTTTCAGCTCAGAGCCGTGAGTATCGTATACGTAAGCCCAAGGCGCATCATTGAAAATCAGATTTGAAATATTTTGGAATAGTTATACTACGGTATTGCGCGCGAATGCAAAAAAATGCTCAGCGGGTAAACCATTCCCAGCTATTTTTTCATATTTGGGGCACGTTCCTGCAAAATTATCGATTTTTCCCTTACACGCTTAGCAATTGAGCGCGGCTCTTGTTTTGGTGTGGCCGACTGTACAATCAACTTGTTACAATTCGAAACGACACCAAATAATTCGGAACGCCGTCGAACGCCACCGCCGCAACAGAACTTTTGTGAAGGTGAGGTAAGTAAGTATATGGTTTTCGTGACCGTCAGAATTCATCTTACATCTTACACAATATGTCAAATTTAGGTCTGCGGTATGAAAAAACATGTGAATATTTGCCTTCCGCGCTGAAAATCACAAACTTTTCGCCTGCGGTGCTATCACGATCATAGGCTACGGGACCCTTAGGATTGCTAGAAGCCCTACTGCTGAGAAATGTCCTACCTGGTTAAGATTCGCTGCATACTGTAGATACAGTATTATTTGAGCACAGACGCGTAATGTAAACTCACTCCGATTTGCCTTTTTCGGGCCGCCGAAAACAAGATATAAAGTGTATCAAATCTTTCTGGATTTACCTTTTGAACAAGTTTATAGCTCATGCTAATCGTCAGATATGCGAATGAGACAATCAATAAAGTCCAAAATGTCTTTGAAACAACCATTTTCGTGGCGTTCAGGATTGAAAAATGCGCGAAATTGACAGTTATTCCACATCTACGAACAATCACATTGATATACGTTTCGATGGTACTTTTTATTGCCATTGTAGTGCAAGTTGAGGAATCAGGCGAAGCAGGGCGGAGATCTGAAATACAATATTAAATGCGTTATATTCGTAAATGACTGGCCATTTTTTGCTGGCAAGTGGCAGCTGACAAACGGCCACTGGCAGCCCCTTATCCCCTCCTACGGGCGCTCCGGAGGAATAGTGTCAGCCAGACCTGGGCGTGGGGGGGGGGTTTGGGAGTGCGCACCCCCAAAAAAATAACCCCCAGCCGAAAACCCGTGCCGACCTCTGGTGCCAGCTCCTCCTGTATACAAAAGGGGCTGGTAAACGATTTTGCACCTATGTGCAACAGTGGTGGGCACTGGGGGATTGGGGGGATTCCTCCCTCCTCCCTTAGAGGTCCCATCCCCGAGGGAGTCGAAGTTTAGGGGGATGAAAAATTATTAACGTAAAAGGAGGGACCACCGTGTTTTTTGTCGACTGGAATTTGGCGAGCTTTTTTTAGGGGGATTCTCCCTGTAAATAAATCCATCGCTCCTTTGGCCGACGCACCGTGCCCTCGTCTGATGTGCAATGATGAATTGATGTACTCTGACTTCGTGGCAACCAGCGTTTAGTTACTTGAAGCGCAACGATATAACGAATTTGGAATCATGAAACTGTTCGGGCACAATCATTTAAGGACCTTGTTTGAGCCTAGAAAGAGACAATCGAAGCATTAGATCAGTTGCCACGCCTCTGCGAAATCTTAAAATAATAGATGAAGCGATCGTTGCAGGCTAATTTAATGATACAGCGTTAAGGCAGCCAGCCATCATTTGATATGGAGCGGTCTTTAAAGACCACTGATCAGACCTGTAACCTTAGAAGTCTGCTGGCGGGTCATCCACCGACCGGAAAAAAAGCGCCATATGACGTAAAGGGATTCTCATAAATAACGTCGCAATCTGAAGGGGAAATCGCAGAAGGCTCGAGACGTATAAGTGACTTTGTGACGTCATAGCTGTGCTTTAAATGGGAATAGTCATAGATGTAACCAGGGGGTTCAATGATCGTCGCGCCACTGAAATCTACTCGCGTTGCGCTTGAATCTCGAAGTGGGGTACGGAACGGATTAATTCTCGCGATCAATATCCACTGCCCTACAGACTATTTTTCTTAATGGACATTTACTCGCATAAAATGCATTGATTGAAAGCAAGCAACCGCAATGTTATGTCAGACGAAACGTTCGAAATGGCACATATCAACAAGACGGTCAAATGCTAAAATGAAGCCCAACAAATATACACAAACAAATGCGGTCGAATATAGCTTAGAGCGTATGAGCTGACAATTATAACGTTGCATAAAACAATATGGTTGTCGAATAACCTGTCATAATGTAAAAGTCCAAATGAGCAGTATAAGGAAGCCGCAGTTAGCCAACTACGTAACATAGGAAGTCATGAAAAGTGGAAAAATGCGATAAAAAGCAAAACGAAGGCACAAAAATCTGTACACTGGGCTTATTTTAGTTCATTAAACGACAATGCAATATGGCAGAAATATATGGAACGACCGTAAGACACTAAAGCACAAATCGCTGATCATCATTTTCATCGCCGAACACATCAGCGAATATTTGTAATTCAAATTTGGAACACAAAATTTCAGTAGAATTCGTAAGGCAAGAAAATCGTAAATTGATGATTTAGGCGGTGAACATAGCTCGAGCTCGGATTTTGCAACTATGTTGCCCGCCTTAGGGAATCCGCTATATGAATATTTTCAGACGAGACTAGTGTTTTGGTCAGTGTTGCAACTAAATCAGAACCTTGGTTAACTTAGTGGCGCGAATGCAATTATTGATTACTTTACACTAATTTTCCACTGACTTTACACAGCGAGAAATTCAATAATCTGTATGCGCGCCACGGGGAAAGTAACTAAGTTAACAACGTTTTTATTTAGTTGCAACGCTGGTTTTGGTCTCTCCCATCAATCGTCATTTTCGTTGTTTACGAATTCTTAACTGCATCAAATAAGACGCGCGCTAATGATATACAACGTGAAATTGCTCTGAATGCAATAAGAATCGACAAAACAGCACATTAAGAGAATGCAGAAGTCGATTGGGTCGCACAAGGGTTTCGTGTGGAAATAACAACTTCGAACGGTCATTAGAACATTGAAAATGCATCCAAAAGAATCGAAATAAGACTGTAACGTTGGCAATGAGAAAACAAGTGTTCAAGGCATAACAATTGATGAATGTAAAAACATTCAACTGGTCAACAGCTAAGCAGTGCATTAAGACTTCCAGAAGTGATACCAGGGGATCACCAGCAGTCGCGTCCTTATTTTTTGTAAATTGTCTTCAAATAGAATATATTACGAATACGCAAAAATGGCTACAATTCCTGGAAAATTTTCTTTGAATTTGTTTTCGTTAGTTTAAATTGATAAATAAAGGATGATTTAATTGATTTACTATAGTAAAAATAATAATTGTGCACCAAATTAGTAACGCTACCAAACCAGGCGCATTAGAAGTAACAGTAGAAACGCAAAGTGGACGGGTTAATGACAACCCCGTGGTATACCTTAAAAGGAAGTTTCTCAATATGCAATGCACGGGTAGCCATATTTGGTCAAGACAATAAAACAGGCAAATGCAACAAAAGACAATCGGTTAAGCAGTGCAATGTACAAGAATTAATAAAATATTCAAACAAAACCATTTCAAGATTGGGTCTTGCTGCGAATGCCGCTGTCAACATCCCGACACGGCGGTTTGTAGGCGGCCGACAGCCACTTGTCCGATTCGTTGATGGAAGTCGGGGGGAAGGCGTCGATCATCCGCTTTAGCGTCGTCTTCAGCTTCAGTGCGGAGTGCCGGCACGCCGGATTCGAACTCCAGCATTCGATCATCAAGTCGGCCAGGCGGTTGAGAGAAGTCTGGAAAATAAGACAGAATTTGAAGGCGTACAACTGCACACGAATGACAACAATGCGGGGATTGGAGCGAAACATCAACACGATAAGGGGCCATTCATAAATTACGTCACGCTTTAGGAGGGAGGGGAAATTGTCACTTTTCAGCAATAATAATGAGAATCCGAACGGCACTGGGAGTGAGGAAGGCAGTAACGTTGATGAAGCGATCGATAACGGATCGAATCGATCTGTGCCAGGTAATACTGTAGATTTAAAGCTTGACTCCACTGTAAAATACAGTATGATTTGGTCAGCAAACAGGTTCTACAACGATGGCAGACTACCTCAGGGACAGTGGTATCAAGTAGACTATTGAGGAAAAGGAGTTCTGTATAACTCCTATGGGGCCATTCATAAATTACGCCACGGGAGGGAGGGGGTGTCTGAGAAGGCCTGTGACGGACGCGTGACGCTACGACGTCATAGTTATGCTTAACCATAGGAAGGGGGTGGGTGGCCAAGGTCGGCTGCAGCGTGACGGGAGAGGGTGTCGGAAAAAGGCCAAAAACAGCGTGACGTAATTTATGAATGGTCCCTAAGCGCGCTGGAACAACATGTACTGAGCGATTAAACAACAAAATTCGTTAATGTACAACATCAAAAACTCCACAATATAATTCAAATTTGAGATTTTAGACATAAAAGTTCGTTCACTGACGTCTGGAGGGTTTAAAAATTGGCTGTTATTATTTTCTATATTCTGAATGAAGTAGTGTCACTGTTTTTGGTCATTAATTAGAGAGAATTTACAACTGCGTTATAGCCCTGACGATCTCGTACAAAAAGTACAAAGAGACAGCGGAACCATTTACACTGGACAATTATAAGCTAGTTAAAGTCATATTGTCCTATACCTCACACTAAATGAACAAAATTAAAAGAAAATACGAACCCCTTGGAATTCCTTCGCCCTCCAGGATTCTTCGAGCGGCGGCCGACGTTCCTCCTCGCAGACGATCTTCTTCATCTCCTCGAAGCTCGGGTCCGACGCCACCATCCCCTCGAACGGCGGCTCGTACGGACGAGCAGTGCCGGTCGACGACTGCAACAGGAACACCATACAATTATTTAATTGCGGCTTACTTTTTCAAATTTTCCATTTCAACTCGATGAAGTCGAAATGAAGGTAATAAAAACTGCCATGACCGTACTCAGGGGGAGGGGGAAATAGGCGGCAACTACGTACCGTAATTTAACAGTGACACTGCGTCACAATCATTTCAACCCTTCCATACCATGAGCTACTATTTCTGCGAATGCCACTATTATTCCAGCCTCTCCATGAGCTAATATAATGGCATGTACAGAGAAAATCTTGAGGAAGATTTGGGTCAGACAGCACAGTTTGAAACAAAAATGGAAGTCAATGAAAATACAAGCTACAGTAGAACCCGGATATAAGAGACCCGAATATAAGAGAAACCCGGATGTAAGAGACACTGTTGAATTTCCGTGCTCAGTGCCAACACACTGTAGACCTCGGATATAAGAGACTTTTTTCGATTTCCACTGCGTTCTCTTATATCCGGGTTTCACTGTAACTACGGTCGTATTATTTTCGAATTTTCACGAATTATTCCGAAATCAACACGAAATACCACTCCGATTGCAAAAATAGTGGCACATGTGCCAGTTTCTTAAAATGGGGTATGCATTGTTTTAAAGAAATACTAAATGGAACATTTCAGGCAACTAAGTGTGCGAAAGTTGTCAGCAACACTGTGGCATTAACAAGTACGAAACCTGAAGTGCCCCTTACTGAATGGATACATTTAAAACTCGCAATAACGATACCTCGTCGCTGCGCTTGGACAACGTGGGCGAAGGCGAGTGAGCAACTGGATCGGTGGGGATCGAGGAATCGTTGGACAGCGACGAAGAATTGGTCGACAGATTCGTAAGCATAGGTCCGTTCTAAAAATGTTCAGTATTGCGATAAGAAATTAAATATTTGGTTCGCTTTAATACTGCGATTGACAGTCAAAAAGAAGTATTGTGCGTCTTTAAATCATTTTCCAGTACAAACGCAATTACCAAACATATGCATCGAAACGCAATATCTACGGGTTAGCTTAACAGAACGCATTCTTGACTCGGGGTCAATATCAGTCATCTGCCATCATCTCAAACACATTTCTAAACTCCTACCTCAACCCGTCTGGCCAGTTCCCACAAGACGAGCGCGTAGGAGTAGATGTCGGCCTGCTTGAACGAGTTGAAGTCCCTGACGTTCAGCGACTTGTCCAACACCTCGGGTGCCATGTACCGCTTCGTCCCCACTTGGATGTTCGGATTCGGTGGGTCCATACGGCGCTCGCTGAAAAAGAGCATTATTCGTATAAAACACGAGCAGGACACCCTCGGGTCCTAATTCAGCGTATTTTAGGTCATCTGCAGTCAATTTGTCCTTCAGATATCGAAAATTTCTTACTTGGCATAGTAGCGAATGGCCAGTCCGAAGTCAGCGATGGCGCAGACACCCGGCCGCTTAACGATGATGTTCTTGGATTTGATGTCGCGGTGGGCGATCTCCGGCTTGCACCCGCTGCCCGTACCCGTCAGCGTGTCGTGTAGATGCGCGATACCACTGATAGCGCTGTAAAAGAAGCACTTCACTAACCCGTCCATTTAGCGTTTAGCGTATCACATTAGCTATTCGAACTATATAATCCAATTACTTGATGGTATCCACGTTTTATGCACGATTAATAATTAATAAAACAGTACGCTACAAATGAGTGACAATTGCGCCAATCTAGTTCAATCTAAGAAATACTGCGATGGTATGTGAATAAATGATCGAAGTAAACGAATAATTGAAGAGAGTAAATGTTGTTTTTACCTGTGCGCCAGTTGAAGGGCTTCG
>JAQGAX010001821.1:0-10142 GCA_034698105.1 Plectus exinocaudatus | reverse complement strand
GCCAGCGCCGACTATCGCCGTCGAGGGCCAAACACTTTGTCGGCCTTTATTCATGCGTAGCTTCCTCATTCAGGATACGGTAATCCGCGAAGAGAGGAAAAGTGACACGTGGAGCCAAAAAAATGCCGCCTATTTCCGCTTGGACTAAGCTGATCATCGGCGCGCGCATTTCGAGTTGGAGTGCCACTGTGTGCCACTATAAAACAATTTAATGTACAAATGTGTTACAGTGGAAGCCGGATATAAAAGAACGGAGGGATAATCGAAAAATATCTCTTATATCAGAGTTTCTCTTGTATTCGAGTCTCTTATATCCGGGTTTTACTGTTCTGGGAAATGATAAAACGTTACAAGCACAATACCATATCAAGAATTATAGTTTTCAAAAGAAAACATGAAATAAATGGTAACTTAACAATTAGTACTTGTATTTATAAATTTTGAACAAGAGATTTTAAAAATTCTGGATCATTGTAGGCTGCTGAAGTGAAGACAGTGTCCTTCAGTTGGGTAAAGATGATGATGAGCACTTTGAACCAGACGGAAGATGAAAGAGATGATGCGCACAGGCTGAACCGCGAAGTTAGACATGAACTGTTAGGTCTTGAGCCAACATGTGCAAAGACCTACAGGAGCCGTATTCATGAAACGCGGTTTACAGGGTTAGGGTTTGGGTTACAATGCAAAGCATAGGACACTCGGAAAATCGATAAAACTATACTTTGCATTGTGCCCCAAACCTGATTCAAGTAACCCGTGTTTCATGAATACGGCTCTAGAAGCAAAGCATTCAAATTATCTGATTTGGGTTTTAGGCTAAACATTTTATTTGTATACATTGATGAACAGACTGAGTAATAAAACGCACCAAAGGCAAGTGATGTCTGAGATGGCGGTTCAACTGTAAGATGAAGTTGACGAATGAGATTAGATTAGATCATATCTGCAGTAAACCCCTGATATAAGAAAATACAGGAGAAATCGGATGCTTCTCATATATCTGGGTCTCTTATATCCAGATTTTATTGTATGGAGATTGCTGCGCTGTTCGAGCATTAGTCCTGTCTTGGGGAGGAAGACGATTGGTAACAAACCTTATTATTGGCAATACCCCCAATACGATTACAGAACGCCTGCCGCTTATTATCGGCTATCATGCGCCTCGGCCAGTTGGACATTTCTGCCGACTGCTCCTTTTGATTTGGCCCAGAGTGAAATGCAAGCTATGGCGTCATCAGAGGATCATCTGTGTTGTGTAAGGCTCGCGTCGTTCGTTCGTGACTACCGGAGGGCGTCGTGACACTACTCTGTGATTTTTTCACGGAACTTTCATAACTCGAATGAACTCTTCATTCGAATGAACCAAACTACCTTCATGTATTAAATGTGAAGAGGTCCTTTTTCTTTCTATCTCAATTATCGAACTCATAAACTATATGCGAAGATTTTCGGGAATGTTGAATGGTACCATTGATGAAGACACTTTTTGGGCAACGTTTAACGTTCAGCGCATTGTCCGTAAAACGGACCAATGGTTCGAATAACCGTGACCGCTCTCGTTAGCTGAAGAAAGCGCATTGCAAACAACAGAAAACTGTGAGCAAATGGAAGCATATCAGAAGATATTTGAGTTGTCTTCAGGGTGGATCATCGCAGGAGAATTGATAGTCGCCGATTGCATCGCACAAACAATTGCGCTTTTCTTACGTGTCTTTCAGCTACTGAGTCGAGAGTTCAAAGTTCATTTTTTATACCCGTACACGATATATAACGAGCATAAATTGTAGGTCAGCACCCATTAAGAGTGACTAACGAACATACTATATACAAAAAAATCCACATTTGTCTTCATAAATATACAAGTAAACCAAAATAATTCGATGAGTCATGCAAATCATATAAGACGAAGCAACGTTTTGCAATAGCGACTGCAATCGAGGCGCATATGAGTAGAAATCTGAAGATAGAGTGCTCATAGGAAACGGCTAAATAATTGCCGCTTGGGGAACAGTCGTTTAAAATCATTTTGAATGGAAAAAGTACAAGACTAGATAGATCAGCTCTCGGATTAGAGATCACTCGAACAAACAATTATGTTCCAATATGGACAGTTATGAACAACACGGACGATCGATCACAAACCCTCAGACGAACACCGTCGCAGCAGGCGATGGGAGGGGGATTCGCTGTGAATCGACCGACGATATTCGTTGTCGCTTTCGGTACGAACGCGCAGTTGGAGGTCGTGTCCGTGCCAGCCGACACTCAGATGATCGACCTGAGCGGTGGAGCCCGAGTTGTTTATGCTATTGCGCGACCGGAAAGCATCCATCTGCATCAGCAGCAGTGACGTCCCACTACGCGACCGCGGCGGATCACCGATCGTCGAGTAGAACGACGCGCGCTTGTGCATCATGCCCGACGTGTCTTCGAGGAACGATAAGTTGGTGAGCAGCGCCGGTGGAGGGCGACGATCGTCGGGCATGACCAAGCAGGTACAGGAGACGAGCATGCGCATCACAGCAAAGCGAATATGCGGAATGCGAAGCGCGTAGACGAGAGGATTGCCGGCCAGCTTGGCCATGACCAGCGCGTTGACGACCGCCGAGATGACCAGTCCGTGCGGGATGCTCAACGACTTGCCGTGGATGAACACGCAGCCGTCCAGGCACACCAGAATGAAGTAGAGCAGGCACAGGCCCCAGGAGAACGTGAAGGTTCCGACTATCAGCAGAGTTGTCCATACAACCTTGAACTTCCGTTGCAGGCGACTGTTGCTCGTACTGCGCTTCATCGATCGCCTAACGAAATCGTACGCCATTACAGTGAAGACAAACTGAGTTCGAAACAGGAAACATTGATCACCTGAGATCGACGCCCCGAGAGCGGGCCTTGGCCTGGAACAGACTGATCAAAATGAGCGCGTAGATACTGAGCGTGGCAATCAGCGGAACGATGAAGACGATGAAGACGATCATACGAAATGGCAGGCGAAAGTAAAACTGATGCGGGCAGGTCGGCACGAGGAAGCCTTCGCCCGGAATCGCGCAGAACCACGCGAACATCACCAGCAGAGGTAGCACCCACATCACAGCGATCGCTATGCGCAGTCGCCGAGTGGTCACGATGACCTGAACGATGTGGTATCTCTAGTAGATTACTCGCACTGACTGTTTTACCTTGTATTTGAGCGGTGCGGTGATACCAATATAATGATTGGTGGCCAAAGCGAATAGGTGCAAATCTGACGTGAGCATACCCGAAAGGCGGACCGTTTCAAGAGTCAGCATTGCGCATCGTAGCCATTCCACTTTGCGTACGAGCAGCACTGTAGGTAGGTAGCTGTTCACCAGAAGGCCTAAATATCAAGTTTAGTTTTAGCTTATCACTTACACCAAAAAAGCAGTAGGATCTGATAGTGCTGAATGACCAGCGTGAACATGACGTACCGCTCATCATCAGAGCGGCCGCCCACACGTCGGCGGCGGCCAGACTGACGCACAGGCGGAGGTTCGGAGTGACAGGTTTCCTCAGCCACTTTGCCGCACAAAGAATGAGTCCGTTGCCGATGACGGCCAGCGACAGGATAGCCCACATGCACGGGATCAGCCAGGCGTACGTGTTCCGTAGCATCTCGATCTGCCGCATTCGTTCCAAGTCGGCCGCGCTCATGTTGAACCGAGGGCCCGGGTTGATCACCGAAATCTGCCAGGATTGGTTCACCGCGACCTGCGATCGATTATCCGACTCGTCGTCCATGCTTCTCACTGGAAATCAGAGCGATCGGAGATGCAGCGGAAATCCGTTTTCACCCAATTCGCTCAATGTGCAGGTGGCTGGAAAGTCTCAAAACAATTTATTTTTTGTAACTGAAGCAATATTGCACCAACCAAGCTGAAACTTGAGTAATTTTTCCTTCGTATTTGGCGAATATTTTTAATAACAATTTCTTCAGTTTTGCCCATTTACTTCCGAGATATTGGCGAAAACAAAGCCCAATTTCGCGGAGTCCATTGCATGTATACGGTATTTTACTGAGGAAAACAAGAGCAGCGCGATCACTGGGTGTTTTTCATTATAAAAGGAATCATTAATTTCAGAAAATAGCTTAAAGATGATATTAAAAAGAAAAAATCTTTTAAATGTGCGTAAAGCTGTTTCCCGCAGTAAGATATCGAATACATGCAATGAACGGCGCGAAATCGGATCTTGTTTTCTTTCACCGATATCTCGAGAGTGCATTAACCAACCCGACAAATTTTGTTGTGAAAAAAACCCAAACACGAAGAACAAATTTGCTACATTTCAGCTCTAGTTATTAAAAATCGTATAGCGACTATCCAGCTACCTCTGTATCAGCGCACAGAGAACAGTGAATTCAGACGAACTCCGCGAATCACGTGCTCATTTGCCTAATTACGCCTAACTTCGACAATACGACATAAGTGGTGCTTGCCAGTGACCAACTGCGAATTATCTCGCAGAATATGACCGGTTAATTGCACAATTTGTGCCACAAACTCGCAGCGCGCATGGAGTGGACGTAGCAGACATGATATCGAGGGAGATTCACGCTCTTCAATTTTTCATCGCACTGAGAGGAAAGCGCATTTCACCTGCGACTGTTTGTCGCCGAGGGACGGCGTCATCGTCTCCAATCAGCCGAATGAAACGATGGAAACCAGCGGCGTAGTGAGTCCGAGTAGATCGGAAGACTGCGCGAATCGAGCGCCGCCGCGGCAAAACACCGACATCATCGGCCGGTGAGCGATGATGTCGCATCTACTGCGACCACCGGGCCGGAACGAAAGGCGAAAAACGGACGGCTTCCCACCGGGCATTAGCCCATCGTCAACGGCGCGGCCAATTGTCACTCTCCGATGCAGCGTCAATTGAAGACGCATGAAACGAGCGAGCGCCGTCCGCCGCAAAAAACCACCCCGCCACAACTTTCCGGAAGGAGCTACTCTTAGCCCTTACCGCCTATAGATGGCACGCAGTTGAATAACCGTCTCAGTCTGGCGGATCCAGATCTGGCTCGGTGGCACTCAACCGACTGGCGACCGACTATGAACGTTCAGCCGCCTCAGCGAACAACTAATTACGGCGCAGACACCGACCGCAGCGGCGGAGGGACGGACGCGGCCGATCACACGGCCGCCCCTTACGAAGCCACTCGACTGGCAAGCCGAACTGGTCACCCGCGGCGGCGAATCCGACCGCCCATACCGCACCATCCACCGCGCCTACTCGTCCGTCATCGCAACATTCTTATTCGCTTCGTTCGCCGCCAGAAACACAACTGCTGATGATTGAGGGCATTTAAGGACATGCTCGTGCCTCGCCGTCAATGCAACGGCGATCGTCCTGAGTCATTTGCTCACAGTTGGTGTCGTCACGTCCGACCGCTCGTTCTCTTTCAGTGCAAAAACCGCGATTACACAGCAATAACAAATAACAAGCGGCACGTGGCAACCAACGATGCACCCGCATTACCGACGCCATCATGCGTAGCGCAACACACTACACACTCGGATCACTGTCGATACGCCGCCACCAACGACTCGATGTCTTGCGACGCCGTCATCCTATGCTTCACCGTGCCCAACACGCACAATCGCCCCGATTCGGTCGGCTGGCCTGGTGCCGCCGTCGGGGGTGATTCGATGCCAACGATCTCCTGGAAGATAAGACAATATTACAGTGATATCCACGGGCTGCCCAGAGCAGAGCCGGGCTGACAATTTTTCTATCGAGCCAGGGTCGAAAATTATTGACTTGATTACAGTATTCCGCACATTCGTCACGAACGGTGACGAATGCCGGAACTGAGCCATTGGACAGTACACAACTGAGTCACAAAAACTAATGAAAGCTGACTGAGGAAAACAAATTGAGTACCAAAAGGAAAACAAAAGTGCCAAGCACTTGCGACGGCGGGAAGCCAGCAGACAAGCGTAGCCTCTTAATGTAGTACGATGTCAATAAAGTGAACAAATACAAAACATCCCGAAATCCCTGGGTGCTGTCCAATGCTCATTACAGATTGGCAACGTCCCCTAACAAAGTCTGAGTCACACATGAAAAGCCTCACCTGAAGGCAGTCAACCTGCGTGGCCAAATGCAGATCAAGAGTCATATTCCCCATCACGAGGCGCGCCTTGCCCGATTTGAGAATCTGCACGCGACCGAGCTTCGTCCCGTGCGCGAATGCGTCCAGACAATGCCGCCGACGTTTGCTGTCATCATCCACTTTCGAATCGGTCGACGTCGACGGCGCATCGTCACCGACCACGTTGATCTAAAAATGAGTTGTTGCCTTGGTCAATACAAGGAAGTGAAGTAACCGTGAAACTCACGCAACTCGAACGAACATCGCATTCTATTATTATTCTATTCTATTACAGTGAAACCCGGATAAGTGCCGCCTCTCGGGAGCCAGGAAAAACCTGCAATTAAACGGGGCCTGCACTTATCCGGGTTCACTTACTGTATGAAGTATAGGAGATGGGAGCCGGGAAAAACCTGCAGTTAGCCGGGTCCTGCACTTATCCGGGCTGCACTTATCCGGGTTCTACTTTATAATAATAATATATTCTATTCTATTACTATCCTATTTATTATTATTATATATTCTATTCTATTATTCTTAGCCCATAAGAACAAGTTTCTAAAATTTTGAGATAAAAGTAGAAACGTACCTCCATCGATTCTTCCCCGGCGACTGATTCCTTCTTCACCAATTTTCCACCTTGAACCAGCATGTCGCTGAGTGTATCTGGCAATTGCATAAAGACAAAATCGGCCGGCTCGTTGAGGCCTAAACAAATGCATTGGTTGTTGTTGGAATGGAAATGCATTTGAATTCGCAAATTAACAAAATCGAAGTCCGTTAACAAATTTATTTTGCGAATATACCAGAATTGTGAAAATAAAACGTACTTTTCTTTTTGCGATTGAGTTCATCAAAGGCCTGGCCGATCGGTCCACCACCCAGAAGCTCAGTTGGCTCAGGAGTGGGCGATTCAGAATCGATTCGTCTCCGACTATTCCGCTGTTTCTTGATCTGTTCTCGAACAGCCTCCTTCGAGTCTTCAGCCGGCGATTTCGCCGACTGACTGGCTGGTTCATCATCAACGAATATACGCGAATCGGTGAGTGGCAATGTCACAGGCAGCTCGTCGCCGGCTTTCAGATCATCGATGAACTGAAATAATCATTCTTTAGCATGCTATGCAAAAATTAGACACCCTTTATTAATCCTAATGTGATGGATATGATAGGCTATGAAGCGGTATCAAGCCATTTCATCGACCTACCCCAACTTGATACAGCTCTTCCAAAGCGTGAGCATCAGCTTCTTCGTCATCGCTAAGCCATTCATCTCCGTAGTTCCCCGTCGATATTGTACCAATGTGTTCCGAGCCGCCAATCGGCTCGGTCTTGACTCTAGATCGGCTGAAGCGAGATGATTCTGAAAACATAACTGCCGAATAATAGGAAAGTAGGACAAAAGCGACTCTGACCGCCCGTTCCAGCAAAACCGGCCGCTGCAGCTCGTCCAGCAGATCGCTCGTCGTTCAGTCCCGACGAAAAGATTCCTTCCGATTGAATGAGCGCGGGCCGATCTGCAGCCGCTCCCCTTCCACGACCACCTCGAGCCCCCCTGCCGCGACCGCCGCCCCCTCTGCCACTGCGATCTCGTCCGCTACCCGACCCATTGCCGGCTGCCGACGTAGTCTGCCTGTAAAGGATCATCGCACACGTAGTAATCGTCTATTATGTGTAATGTCATTGTACGCTGGTTAGATCAGAGATATTACAATACTCCTTGTAACTGCGTGCTTGGTTCATGATCTTTGCGCCATTCTTCTCTTTTGGCGTGAAAAAACATCGTGCAAACCCCTCCAGTAAGAACGTAAATCACCACAAGTACCGCATGAACAATGCATAATGAGCTAGAATCAAAAAGTAGAATACCGCTGCGAGCTATCGTTGTCGGCGGTCGCTTCTCGTTTGCCGGCCACTGCCAAGTTAGGCTTGAACGCTCGTTTAGCGCCGCCCCCTGCGCCCCTGCTCCCACCGCGTCCCGTCGACATGTTTGATTGGGGGCAGTCCCGCCGAAAGGACAGCCTGCGCCACCTGTTTGATGAATGATCAACGCGATCAAACCAATGGGAGCGGTAAAAATGCGGATAGCGACGCATTCGGCGGACGACGCGAAGGGGCTCGATGCCAATGACACAGCAGGCGCTCTCTTGAACAACATTTATCATCATTTTACTCTGTTCTCTCTGCATGGGCGGTCCACATATGAGCACTCGATTCACACACGACATAACATGTGAACAATCATCAAATTACCACCCACTAGGCGTCTATTTTGACCGCCAGTCTCACTCGAAGCACACCGCCTACACAGCGCTGAAGAGCGTTTCGCCATTCATTGTACCAAATGAACCTTTTCATAGTGATCATATGCGCACAATGCAAGAATTGGCGAACTGTTGACAGCCGCGGCCGCTGCCGTCAGCAAAATTACAGCGGACAGGCCCGATAATGGTTGTTTGTTGCACCAGCAGTATATAAAATCGAACGTCAAACGAACAGACATCAAGCAGATGTGTAAACAATTACGCACATAGAATATTTGATTTGAACCCGGGATAGGCGGCACACAAACAAATCAATCTTTAAGCGGACGAAAAACAACAATGATGCTGAAGCCAAAATAGATTGCAGCCTACCACTGAATTGTCGACGAGAGCTGAAGACTCGATTTTGATTGCAAAGCCAGAAGAAGTGAGGCCGAACAAAGCCAAACTGCGCGGTGGTGAAAAAGGGAAGTGCAACACACTCGGTATTAGGAGGACCGATACGGCTACCACTACTTCTTAAATCAGCGAATGATTAACGAGTTTCCACTCCATTCAAGTTCTCGCAATTCACAGAAATTACAAATTTTGTAGTCATGTGTTCCGCACTAATCGACAGTACCTTGAGCGTTCACCGAAATGGACAAGAGCACAACCAACTACAACTAAAGACAGTAATCTTCTCGAGCACACCGATTGACCGTCGACGTAATCGAATCGGACGAGAAAAAGGTCACTTATGTCGACAGAAGACAAACAAAGGTAATGACCCAGAAAAAATCAGAAAATAACGACCACGAAATATTCGCGAACTCTCGAAATGACAGCGCAAGAGAAACGCCATAATGACCGTATGGGAAAAGACCGACAAGGAATCACCCGACAGAAACACGCAACAGCAAGAGGGTACAAGATAAGACCGCTCTAAAAAGAAATTACATGACCATCAGATCGTCGACGTGCTGCAGGTGCGGACTGTCGGTGGGATGTGGCGGCTGGTTCTGGGTCTGACTCTGGCGCTCCCAGTCAGTGATCCGCTTCTTCAACACCGCCAACTTCGCACGCAGGTCGCCGTGTTGTTGCCGCATTCGTTGGAAGTCGCTGTCTTTCTGGTAGTGGGAGAACTTGGTCTGTATCGACCGCTCTACCTGCAACAAAAATATTTGCGCTCTTTCACACGTTCTCTCGATCAGCCATTCAAGTCAGCTCGTCAACATAACCGTTTTCAGCGATGCCGGCAGGCGCGTCGCCCAAATGACGCACGATCAATCATAAATAATCTAGATTTAGCATAGGTCAACAGACGGAGCGCAAAGTACCCTCCACGAATACAAAATACGACCCAATACTTTAGTTCCTGTTGATTTCAGCAATAAATAATCTGTCTGCATCCTATTGCGATCTCACTGACCTTTTTGTGTTCTTTGGTGTCCCTGGGCGCTTCCGACAACTGTCGTTCGAGATCGCTAAACTCCTTGGCCACGTCCGCCAACGTCTTATAGCAGGTCATGTACATTGGATAATCTTTCTGAAAATGGAAGACTGTCGATGAACTGAAGTCTCTATGAAAACGCACATGGAAGAGACGGTAGTAGCGCCCGGCGTCCTCGTCGCTCTGAATGTCCGGGAAGCGACTGTCCCAGTTGGCAGAAGGCGCGGGACGGCCGAGCGAACCGTTCATTGACGGCGGCGAGTCTTTCGGGTCTTCAGGCGGCGACTGACTGTGCAATGGCGGTCGCTTTTCGGCAGCGCCATTCGTCGACGGCT
>JAQGAX010001820.1:0-10143 GCA_034698105.1 Plectus exinocaudatus | reverse complement strand
GCGCGTACTTTACTAAGAGCAGCAATTTAGTTCATTTTGTTGCGGAACAGCTCCATCTCCCTCTTGATGCTGCAGCAGACATTCTATTCAGATGACTACGGGCCGGATATGATGGTGCTACCGAACGGTGCTTACGTGCATCGAGAGCCAAAGAATATGTAAGCAACTACCGCTGACAGTCAGCATCGCTACCAATATTCTTTCGAACAGATCAAATATTTTTTAGAGTGTTCCGTCCGCTGCTGAAGCAATTGATGGACCAACTGATGCTGCCCATGCGAAAGTGGCAAATAGATCCTGTCGAGTACACCGCTCTAAAAAGCATCATCTTCTGGAACCCCGGTTGGTATCCCGTCGAGGGCGCATTTTTTCTATATCACCCCACAAATAATATGCAGACCTTCCCGGCCTGACACGGTCGTCAAAAGCGAAGATCAGAGAAAAGCGCAATGGGCTTCTGACTGAGTTGCATGCGCGAATAACTAGTCGGATCGTGGATGCAAACAAAGCCGCGGAACGGTATGGAAGTATGCTACTGCTCGCGCCTCAGCTCAGTGTAAGTATAAATAGTCGGTGCGACTGATCTCATTCAAGTACCCTGATCTTCAGACCATGACAATAATTAGCACGGAAAACATGCAGTTGGCGACATTCTTCGATTTGGCGAATTTCGACAACCTCTACAGGCAGCTTACGATCAATGATGATGCGACCAATAGCAGTAGTGGCCAATGAACTTAATACCTGGCTCATTTTTACGTGTGCACTTTGATTTCGCATCAGGCTTCAGCAAAGGAATACAAAAATTTTACATTTGGGCTTCGCATTGTTGATGCATCAGTACAATGAGCGAAAATATTATTATTCCTGAACAGATTCCGTCTGTTCAGTTTTCTTAGCAGCGTCCGTATGTTCAGTCTTCTTGACGACGTCTGTCTGTTCAGTCTTCTTGACGGTATCCGCTCCGGCTCTCTTCCTTTGTCCCGGCTGATATATTTCGCGTTCAGGGCGCGCCTGAAATAGTGCGACATGAGACGACGCTAATATGAATGCAAACAGCGCTAGACCTTGCTTCGGCGCTGCTGGGCCGAGCCGCCTTCGTCTAGCTTCGTTGACTTTGACGGTTTCGCATCAGCCGATGCCGCCTTGCGAGCGTCTTCGCGTTCAAATCGTGGCGGTTTCGCAGCTTTCTCAGCTAGAAGTCACTGATGATTTCAATTAGGAGAGAGCGCAACGAAAACTGACTCTGTTTTGGACGAGGCTTGGAGGCTGACGCGGAGGGTGGCGGTTCGACGGAATCGACATCGTCGCGGTAGGCGGTGGCTGTGGGTGGTTTCGACTTGGCGAAGCGCGGGGCCACTTGATGTTGATGGTCAGATTTTTTGCGCTCAGCACTGACGCCAGCGGAGATGGGCTTGGACTCCTTCTCCTTGCGCTTCTCTTTGTCCTTCTCCTTGTCCTTGTCCTTCTTGCGCTGGTCGCGTTCTCGGCGTTCCTGCTCGGCGCGTTCGGCCAGTCGACGCTTTCGTTCTTCCTCTCGTTGGCGGCGTTTGTCGAGTTGTTTGCGCCACTTGTCCTCCTTCTTCTGCAGCAAAAACTGCACCAACGGCGTCTCCTGCACCATATTCTCTGCAATTATCACAGACCAACATGACCGCTGAAGTAGACGATTTATTTATTCACCTTTCTTATTCTTCGCTTTCTCTTCCACTTCCTTCAATCGCTGCTCCAAAGAAGCAATCTGAATCGGTTCGGGGTTCTCACGTTCGCTCACAAATTTCTTGTAGTCGACATCTGCAACATACACATACACAGACTGACGAGCAGATGCCATTTCAGCAAACCGTCTTCAAGCGTGCCGCATTTGCTGTCGGCATTTTTCGAACGGTCTGATGATTGTTTTGGTATTTTCGGATTCGGAGCCAATTCCACCAGTGCCATTGATTCAGTACCTAAGCGACATATCATACATGCATGAAGCTTTAAAGTGACGAAATACCTTTGGTATCCACAAAAACATATCCATTGAACCGATCGCGGAATGTGAGTACGTCCGAATCATTCCGAAATCCAAAATACGCTCGACTGTACGCCCAAGGATGCATTCTAAACAGCCAACGGTCGGTAGGCATAAGCAAAGAGTGAGCATACGCAGCATCCGCCTTGACGAAATAGAAATACTCGTATTCTGGAATGGGGGCGAGTTGTTCGAGTAACTCATCAGCGGTCATCGTATACGGTAGGCGTCTGATGACAATCTGAAACTAATGAAATGCTCTCATGCAGACGAAGTTACTGATTGTGACGTGGTTGATTAATGAAATGACAGCAATATCTGTATCGTCACACCTTAATGAGTGGCTGCCTGACGGGCTTGGTCGACGTCGACGCTGAATTGACACCTTCCTTCGTTCCCGCACTGGACACCTCCGCCGAATCACTAACAGCCATGGTTCGCTGTGAAAAATACTATGCAAACTATGATTAAAGCAACACCCCAACACATAAGTAGCGCGTATATCGTGGCGTATTCACCAATGTTTGCAGTTGCGCCTTTCGTACAATTATCATAAGCGTATATTTTTATTATCACAATAAACCGTAAATACACAGATAAAATAGGAAGTGTTGGCCGCCATGTCGCAATATCGCAATATAAATGCCTGCTCCGACAGAAGCGATCGATAGGAAGCAAATGGCGCGCAGTAAAGTATTGACGGAAGAGCGAGAACGATCATGCTGCAGTATTGCAACGAAGAGAACACGAGAAATGAATAAATATTCGATTGGAATATCACCTGAATCAAAAATAATCAAAGGCAAAACGTCCTGCGTGCTATTGACGAACCCCGCCTACTTAAATCGATTGATGATACTGCGGCGATTCACGAGACTAGACACGGGCATAACTAAACCTGCAGACTCCACCGAATATAATAATAATTAACTGGCACCAACGGAGCGTGGGATCAAACCAAGCAGAATGAAGCTGAAGCGCGCGAGCACTGCAGCTGTTCATTTGGTGCTCGAGGTCGAGTGGCGGACAGAAGATGAAGACTGAGTTGAGGAAGTAACCGGGCCGTTGGCGTCGATGAAGTCAGCGTCATCCTGCTCTTCTTCGAGTTCGTCACCCACCGGTGAAGGACTGCGGCTGACCAATTCGCGCAGTTTGCCCCATTGTACTCCCTGAAGCAGGATAAGCATACAAATGCACGTTAACTTGCGATTAACGCACATTTAATCGACCGTCTCGATGGAAGGTCTCCAAGAATCCGCGAACAAAGTCGTCCGACTTGTTGCGCCAGTTGTGAAGCAGCTCGGTGCTCTTTTGCTTCAGCACGTCCATCTTGTTTTGTAGTTGATAGCGTCGCGCCTGAACAATACATTTCTATCATACGCCGGTAAGAACAGAGACTCACCGCCAGAAAGCCCACGTTCAACTCTTTGGGCGAGTAGCCGCGCGCCAGATTGCGACGGACGTACTTGTCGTAGTCGCGGATGATGCGGCAGACGACGTCACTGGTCGACACGCCCTCGGTGCGCTGCGTCTCCAGGAACATCCCCTCGCGTCGGAACTTCTCGTACAGGTCTTCTTCGCCCGGCGCCACATACGGGATCGCGTCATGAGCGATAAAGTCGACCTGAAAGTGGCACGTTCCTGACGCAATGCTGCTTCGCAGCAACAGAATGTTACTTTCATTTCCTTGAGGAATTCCACCGAGCAATACCAAGGAGCATCGCGGCACACTTCGTCCACATAGCGACAGTGACGAACGCCTTCATAGCGTTCATCCTCTGAAGTCACCGTGCGGCCTTTGTATTTGTTTGTTAAGGCGTCGCTGCACACTGAAAAGTGAGGGAAGTGAATAAATTTTCTTAGATGTCAGATACCTCCGACGATCAGGTAGACGCACGGGAATGCGTTCTTGGCTTGACGCAGCTGGTTGGCGTGTCCGTAATGGAATAGGTCGTAGATGCCGTCCGCGTAGATGCGCACCGGACGACCGCCTAAACGTAAATTAGTCGGCTAAAACGTGACCCCGTTGACTCACCGGTGTTATTCATCGCCATTTCATGGGTGATCTTGTGGTAGTCGATGCGGTTGCGCTCAGCGATGGCTCTGGGTTCGTCCGAGTAAGGCGCCGACTCTCGGAGAGCCAGCGTCAGAGGAACAGTCGAGGGCGAAGTGGCGGGTGACTTCTTGCTCGTTTTTACCGGCGTCGTCTGATTCGGCGCTTCGTCATCTTCGACAGCCTGCGCCGCCGTTCGCTTCCTCGTCGATCCGCGAGTGTTCGTCGCCATGCGTGACTCTTCTTTACAATCACTTGATGGTAGCTGATTTAAAATATATCAATAATTTTAACAGCTAAGTTGGAAACACGCTTGGAGATATAGTGATAGGCTCGAAAATTAGGCTTGCTGACTGCCGCCTATTACTAAATTGAATTTGCAGAATAGCTCAAAATGGCACATGTGACTCCAGTATATGTGATAATACGAAATAATTTCTGATGGCGGGTCACTTTAGTAGAGAACGACCGGTTGATCTACTCACTCAAAACCCAAGGGAACGCAGAAAACGATCGCAAGCCGCACTCACACTTCTCCCATCTACTCAATAACAAACACGACAACCGGTGATCGGGTCAGGCGATCACTACTCGACCGAGTCGATCGGAATCGGCAAGGATCATCATCACCATGGATCCAGGCCAACAACGCCGACGGCCGATCGACCGACGAACCGGGCTGGAAAGAAAAGGAAAGGGGAAGGGAAGGGAAACGCGATCGAGCGCCGCGAGATCACGGCCCCACAGGTTTGTACTGAAGTGTGATAAAACGCAAATACTCAGCTAACACAAGTTTTTTCGTTTTTACTTTTTCGATTGTCGAGTACGTTCAAAATCTGACCTTGTCATCAGATGCAGCTCGTTACGCTCGTAATTGTGGTATTTTTATTGTATTTTAACGTTACCTAGTTGTCAAAATAACTTGCCCACCATTTTTAGTATGGGACCTCCTATTTTCTATTTTTGCGTTTTTCGACATAAACTAACTTCAAAATCAGCCTCTGCAGTCAGATCCAGATTTTGATTGCGGTTCTATCGCTATATTTAGTTTTCTTTAACATGAATTTTTAGCTGAGAAATCTTGCCCACCAGCAAGCTCGTAAGTTTTGTTCGGCTGGGGGGACGTGAGATACGTGACAGATGCAGTTTGGGGGAGAGTAATAACCGTATTAAAATGCGCCTTGATTGCAATGCCCCGCGAAATTCGAAGTTACTCACGCTGCGTATGCTTCGACGACAAAGTTTGTCGCTCATAAAAAACGCCGTGCTTTGGCCGATGATGTTCGCTGTCACGCCACGCTGCGACCAAATGCCACCACAGCGAGCTAGTCTGACCATACAATAGAAAACACCGGGCGACGATTGTATCATATTCGAACAGCTGTTGGAATCTAGCTGGCAACAAAGCGCTGCATACATGTACATGCGGCCGGCATGGTCAACTAAACAATACCTTGCTGTAATACTGCATTTAACCAGAACTCAAAAACTGATTTAGCTTTTGCTAGTCGAATTTTCAATGGTCATTACTTGAAACTTATTTCAGATTATTATTTTTCTTGTGCTAGTTGTGTAGACACATTGTTTTGTCTTTTACGCAAAAATGAGTGGTTGGCACCACAGACTAGTGTACGATAGTGGGAACGAGATCACAAAGAGGGACATTACTATAAGTAGACGCTGGCATTGCTGCTCTACTGGCCGCCAGACGGGCCGTAGAAGACCGAGACGGTGTTGCCGTCGTTGATCCGAGACGGGCGTCTGCTGCATCGGCTGACCGGCAGGTGTCGCTTCAGTTGGCTTATTTGGTCCCCACGCCCATGTTGACGTTCGCCGCGCCACACACCGCTGCCGGCCTGTCCGGGTAAGGGTTCGTTGATCGACAACATATTGTCTTCGCTGCTAGACGGCGCCGACGCGAGCATCGAGACCGGCGCAACTGCCGTCATGGTCGAGCCAAAGGAGCCGAGAGCGGTTTTTGTCGACGCGTGCGGGGCCCGCGTCCCATCCTAACTACGCCGCTGCAGCTGGTCGGTAGATTTCCCATGCCGAGGTAGATGCTCTGCGACGTGTTGTTTGAAACACTATTACCCTTCAGCAAGATTGAAATGAAATAAACTTCAACTGTGCAATCGAATGTCATCAGATCAGTTTAAAGCACCGTAGAAGGCAGAGTTCAGTTTCCAGCAATCTATGTGATATCGCCTGTTCTTACTTCTTTTGTCGAGTTGACTGCCTTCAGCACTAATCACACCCTAATTTGCCGCTTTACAGTAACCTAAGGCAAGATTATTCAATAGCTCGAAAAAGTTAAACTTCGCGCTTTATATCAGGCAATAACGATACCGTATTACAAGCAGAGTAAATTGAAGTTCATAAAGGATACGGTTGGTCCGACTTATGCGAATCTCACCCAAATCCAGAAACCTCGAAAAAGGGACGACAAATTTCAAAGGCTTTGTGCTGCTGAGTCGAATCCAGCTGTTTCTGAACAAAATGGGCAATAACAACGTGGAGAAGGAGGAGGTCAATGCTTCGCTGCCGAACGTGAAGACGTGGTTGGAGTCGTTTGAGATGAGCGTGTGGATGTCGTGTGTGATGCTCCTGCTGGCCATCGTGTTGGCGGTGTTGCCCGGTTTCGGCATTCTAGCCTATGCGCAGAGCCTGCTGCTTGACACGCCCATCAGCGACTCATTTATCCTTTGGAGTATCTACGCGGTCAAGGTAATATAGCTCTATTTAAAAAGGGCATAAATCGTCAGTTTCGATTTGATTGTTTATTAATTGAGCGTGTTGCACTATTTCTTTATCGTGCATTGCCTTGCTTACTGACCATTGTTTCTAACTTTGTATCTGTCTTGAAACTACATTAAAATCTTCAAATTGCTGCACATTCAGTGGAGGTACTAATGTTCAATTGTTGTAGGCAGTTGTGGTGTGTATTTCGACGGTGATGGCGACGGTGTGCTATGCGGACATGGTGTTTCCGGCAGTGATGGAGACCTTCGTGCTGATCCTCAACCGTACGGCGTTGCCTGACTCGATTCATCATCAACTGTCCGGTGATGTCAGCGGCTCGGGCAACATTTCCGGAATATCTGCTACGTCGGTTGGCGAAGAATGACTTTCCGCGGTTCGATTGAAATACGTCAGATATTGTTTGTTACATCACTTTGCTGCTCTTAAACTATTTCACATTCTGTTTTGATTCCATTTTTGATTTGACTTTGAGCCGTAATAAAACTTAATGCCAACGGCAGTTTTGCAGGCGATTTGCAGTAGTACGGTTTCGATTCGATGTTGTATTGTGTCTAGAAAGACACGATTTGCCCTCATTACGAGTGCCTCATTTGATTGCTGTAGAAAAACACTCGTGAAATCAATTTTTACTTAAAATCATTTTAAAAAATCAACAATAAATACTCGACCACTCGACAGATAATATAGAAGAGCAACAATAACAAAAACAACCCGACTACAAAGAGGAAGCATGCGCAGCATCTACGCGCAACACAACGGTTCATAATTCATCATGCTTGATCAACTTGTACAGCTCGATATCGAAGTGCAGTGCGGCCTTGCCAGGAATGTTGGGCTGACGACCACTGTCGCCGTAGCCTGCAGATAGTGTACGATTAAAATATGCAGTAAAAACAGTCCGTTCATCCAATAAGGTCGCGCATTGTAAGGCAATGGACTGGGCGTTCATTAAATAAAGCTGACGAACCGAGATCTGAGGGGATGATCACTTTGCGGCGTTCACCCTCGCACATGCCGGTCATCGCACGGTCCATGCCTTCGATCACTTGCTTGGCACCGAGCTTGAAGATAAATCTAGACGAAGGCAAGTTGACAAATGCATTGATGGACCGCGCGCAGCGAATGCGTACGGAGCGTTGCGGCTGTGACTCGAGTCGACGAAGGTTCCGTCAGCCAGGTGCAGCGTGTAGTGCTGGTGGATGGTGTCACCGAGCTGCGACTTGCGACACTTGTCCTCGTCGATCTTGTGCGTCACTTCGATGTGCAGACCGTCTTCGTCCGTCCACGTGGGACCCGGCACCGGACGGAACAAGTCTACCAGCTGGACGGTGTAGTAAAGCACCTGGTCACCCTTGATCTCGTCGCGTTCGCGACCTTTGGTGCCGAAACCGAGATCAGACGGGATAACCACCTTGCGCTTCTCGCCAATACACATGCCGGTCATGGCACGGTCCATCCCGCTGATCACCTGGTCTTTGCCCAGAGTGAATGTATAGCTATAAGCGGTCGATGACTGCGAAGCTCGCAAAAGACCGCAATGGGCGGCCAAGCGACCAACTCTAGCTCACGGTTTCTTTCCAAAGTTAGACCCAATCTCCTTGCCATCTTTATCCGTCAGTCGGTAGTACTGGTCGACGGTGTCGCCGGCCTTACTCTTAACCTTGCACTTCTCCTCGGAAATCGGCTTGATGATTTTAACCTCCAGACCATCGTCATCTGTCCAGCTGAGCTTCGGCTTGCCATCCTCCTCGGCGATGACGGCCGTCAGCAAACAGAGCACTGCCACCGCGCGCATCATGGCTAATGCTGGAACGGATAGTGAAAGGGTTAGAAACGAAGTAAGAAAAACACTGGAAGGCCACGTCGACAACAGCGCTCGTCTGACGCGAAGACGGCAAAGGAAGTGTATGGCGCGCCGGGTAATCGAACTGCACGGAGCGAGGGCGCGACTGAGTTTTTCGTACACCAGTGGCGGCGGCGAGCACAGCGAACGGGTCGGCGGCCTCAGCCCCTGCCGTGTGTAACATCGACGGCAGTTCGCGCTCAGCCATCGCGGGTCAAGTCGGGCGCATGTGTCGTCCAGACCTCCTCAACGCGAACTCCGTCCGTGTCAGCAAGCAGCTGTTTGTCTCAAGACCGCTCAGGGCAACCGATTGTATAATCAGAGTTACTTCACGAAACGACCACTGCGTTCAGGAAGATAACCGTTGTGTGCAATCGATCGACTGTATCGGCTACTAAGATGAACCGGCTTGGAAGTTGATGTGGTTGGCGCTCAGTCGTTCAAGGCCGGACACTCAAAGTTGGCTCGGGTGTAATCGAAAGGGGCGTAACGGATTTCCGGCAACGGCACTTTTGTCCAGTTTGTTGGATGTCCCTAAACAACCAACAATTTCAATATGTTCTCTCGAGGCATCAGCTGAAAATTAGCACCGGGAACAGTTGACCGTTGTGCTGCAGACAGGCCATGTTGAGCGGCGCAGTAGCGTAGAGTTCGGCCAGGTCGGCCACCTTGTCCTTGTCCCACTCAATGCTCCGGTACTTTTCGGCCGTCAATTTTCCCGTATCGCCTTGACCACTGCAAATACAACCGAAAACTAAAAAATTCGCAGCCAAATTTGCCTGTACATTTGGCGGAAGTAGGCACTCAGCGTCGAATTGTCAATGGCGCTTTTGCACACTTCCACGTCTGACTTGGGATAGTAGTGAACGTAGTTAACACACATTTCCTCAACAATTTCATAGCCCCCCTAAAAGCAACATAGAGCTGAACAGAACCAGGACAAACGCAAGAACGAACAGACCAGTGTCACGCTTGTACGGTCGCGAGTGTCGTGTACACACGTGGTAGCGAGCGTGTCTCCCTTGAAATATCAATTCAATGGACAAACACAAAACAGAGCGTACCGGGAGCACAGTGTACTGCTTGACAAGCGTGTGAATCTCCTGCCAATGGGGACTGTAATGGTGGTCGCGGTTGACTTGGCCAATCCTGACCCCATTTCGATAGTGAGTCGTCCACATTTTGCGACCAGTCAGATGAGAGTGCAGTTGCGTCGCGAAGATGTTGATGCCTTCGGCGGGAAACTGAAATATCAATTATTATCGTAATCGGTCGAAGACCAAACGGTCGACATTGGCGGTGCAGTCGGCGACACAGTAACCGGTGAGTGGAAAATGATGCAAGCCCGGTGGCAGGGCCATGACGTCAGAGTAGATCAAACCCAGCTCCATGATGCCAGCGTCGTGCCGACGCAGTTTCGATGTATAGTGAAAATTCAATCCTGCAGGTGAGATTAGATTGAAAATCATG
>JAQGAX010001819.1:0-10145 GCA_034698105.1 Plectus exinocaudatus | reverse complement strand
TGTCATTTTTAATTTTTGGGATTCCCAAATGTCAGTGTCAGTGTCACATTTGAAATTTGATGTCATAATTAACACTGTGCAGGAGCCTAATATCGAAATATTGTGAATTGGTAGATATTTGACCCCTGCTGACTATTGAACTATTATACAGAATTTCCTGCTTTATTACAAGCACCCCATTAAAAAACGAATAGGTCTAGCTTTAGAGTTTCTTTGCGAAGGTCAGGGAATTAGTGTCTGAGCGATAGGCGTCGTTTTTCTGTACCTCAAAGTCAACAATCTTCGAAAGCCGTTGCGAAATTCGCTCAACCACGCTGCATAAATGAAGAAATTGCAGCTGGCGTTAATAATTACCGGCCAGCCAAGCATAACTTTGACAACTTTGGCAACATCATCGGACACAGTAGTTAACTGAAACGACTGGAATGAGAATGTTGCACAAAAAACAGATCGTACTCCGCCTTCACTAAACATGGGCGGAGGGGGTTGCGCAACGCCCCCCCCCAGAAAGAATGTTCTGTAATCTTGGCCAAAAAATCTGGAAGGGTTGCAAATTTTTTTGTGAAGGTAAGGAGGAGTGTATGGTTTTCATGAGATATGAAAACTGAACATCCCATTGCGTCCAGTAGTTAATTAGTGGACGATTCCAGTTCCCCTACTTTGTTAGTTTATACCGTACTCCTTTTTGTTCGTTTCTTACCTGAAGCAAAAGGTTGGTAAAGACTGGCAGTGCCCAACTGACGCAGTATACGACCATCACGGTTTCCAAAGAAAGCAAAACCTTACGAATCTGAATTGAGTTTGGTTCTGAAATAGATAATCGATATGAATAGTAAAGCTAAGTCTGAAGCTTTTTATTTCAGCGCAGCTAACTAACTTAGCGCGCAAAATTACAAAAGAGGCATATTTTAACTATCGTATATGATGATAATCGCACCATTTTTCTTCAAAATCTACCGGATGAATCGCAGTTAAAATCATAATACTAACTGCTCTTCGCTAATATTTGATGCGGGGTGCTCAATTTGGATAATTTTTCATATATTAAGACTATTTTTAAACCGATGGAACACCGTACCAGTCATCTTTCTCAGGGCCATTGAAGCGGAATTGTACACTGCTATTTGGAGAAAGATAATAGCGACGTTCGAGCAATACCAAGCCAGCTTGGCACGATTTACGTATGCTGTAGGCGTGTAACAAATGGCGACTCTAGACGTATCCGAACTTTCCCATAGACAGAAACTCGTAAGAGCAATTGAATAAATGCAACATGGCAGCAGCATTAGAAGCAAATATATATATGCCGGCCAGTGTCTGTAACTGAAAAGAAGGGAAATGTGTCGAGCTTTTTCTTTCTGTATATTATCATGAAGCCCACTATGACTTCCGACAAACATGCCGTGAAGTATTCGTTTTCAACATTTTGTATAATAAGAGAGATTTTAATACTTTCGGGAGAGTCAAAATGTATGAAGAAGTAATTTTCCTTCCCTGCGCTTGAACAGCTGGCAAAAGGCAACTGAACTAAATGAGCAACATACTGATCGCATATCCAAAGGGGGTTTCACATTCAACTTTATCATTCCCGCAGGCGGCGAAATTCATTCTCGTCGCCTCTGTGGACTTCATAAGTAAGTAATTTTTGCATTTCACAAGAGCCGTTGATCTTGCGTTATTACTGTAAAGATTTAATCATTTCATTTCTTATTTTTTAATTTACTCAAATTCTTAAATTAAAATTTTAATCATTTACTGAGTAGGTGTGAAGACGGTGAGCAGTCGGTCGACGCCAAGAGCCAATCCGAGGGCGCACTGCAGGTTTTCGAAGAAAAGGCCATAAACAATTCGAAGAACGCACTGTCGATTCGTCAAGAAAACGTTTCCGAAGAGCAGCTCCGCTCGAACTTGAATCAAATAGACGCATTCAATGATATTCACAAATGCCAGAGAAGCAATTAGGACGTGACAACGTGAGCGCATCGTCTTCTCACGAATAATCGCAGCGATTATAGCAATATTCGCAAATATGCCGATTAAACATGTAATTTCCATTGCAATGGCTATTGGGGTTGGGTAGTAAACAGTTGGCGAAGAATTTGTTGAGACATTCATGTTGTAACATTCAAAGTTTTAGCATCAGTCGAAATACACGCGTCGAGTAGCAGGTTTCTAGCGAAGCTAATGAGACGATAGACCACGTGGTAATTAGCAATGTTCAATGATGAGTCTTGGCTCAGCAAAATCAATCAGTACTTTTCACCTGACTTAATTCTCTGAATCTCAATTAAAAGCGAAATTGGTCTTTGATCATCGTCATAGCAAGGTGAACACTTGCACACCAGCAGTCTCTTTACCGTGGCAATTACCTTCCTGAGGCAAAAGATTTTGCGTTCTTTTGGAAGAGCAAAGAGCCGATCATGAGAAGTGTCAACTACTTTAAGGCACGCTGTTATGTGTTTTCTCCGAAAGTTAGCTTCATACTTTTATTTCTATTCATATTCCGAAGTCCGGTGCTCATAGATTGGTAAACCGATTAAACGACTAAGTTATTTGCGCCGCCGATAAACGAATTGCGAGTGAGCATGAAGGCAGAATCGTTAATGGCCAGCAAAAGTTTTAAATCCATACTGTATTTCGTTATATGCGAATTCTGTAGATAGGCATACCCATGAAATGGTTTCTTCAATTACGTTCGTCAGTGCAAAGGATATATTCTGAAAATAACACGTGGTACAAAATATAGCAACCTGCAATAATTGATGTAATAGGATCTTTGACTACTTAAAAAGCTGTATGCCGCAAACATCAGCAGAAGAAAGGCGTAAAAAACGCAGCACTTCTTGTCTGATCACTCAGACGATGCACTCTTCGGACTCGCCGGCGGCGGCGGTGGGGTTCTTGACGCTCCAGCCAGTTCCAGTGGCTCCAGCCAGCGTGAAGAGGAGAAGGGCACTCGACATGGGGCGCCCCGCATCGTGTTTCCTCTTCGTTGTCTGCTCGCAAGTAGTCGGCTTGTAACTGGAAGATCTCCGACCCGCGGTGATGGCTAACGCCGAGTACCGTGTCACGCTCAACGTCGGCGGTGTCAAGCACGTCACCTACAAGCACGTGCTCAAGAAGATCCCGGCCACCCGACTGTCCAAGCTCTCGCCAGCTGCCACTAACTACGACCGAGTTGCTGATGAGTACTTCTTCGACCGACATCCAGGATGTTTCGTTCACATTCTCAACTACTATCGAACCGGCAAGCTACACTATCCGACCGATGTGTGCGGACCGCTGTTTGAAGAAGAACTGAAGGTACGAAGGAAGAAGATGTTGTGCTTTGCTTTTTTGATCTGAAGTGGTACAAAAAATTTCTGCCTTGAGAACTTCTTGGTACGTCTCCGCTCACGGGATACTGCAATACGGGACATCCGAACTTACCATCATCAAACACTGAAAAGTCCATTCACTAAATTAAAAGAATAGTATTTCTTGTGCTTTTCATAAAGCAACCTTTGGTTAAATGCATTGCATATTATCTACAGTATCAGACTGGAGCGTGGGGGTTATGGGGGTTATATAACCCCAAGGGGTCCGGCGAAAAATGTTTTTGCTATAATAAGGTACCCAAGCCCCTTGGTCATCCTATTGGGGGTTATATAACCCACCCGGACGGTCGACATAACCCCCCCCCCCCAAGCCCAAACCGGTGCCCATGTCTGTACAGTATACCAAAAATTGATTGCAGTACTGGGGCATTGACGGAAACGAAGTGGAACCATGTTGTTGGAAGACATACACAGTGCATCGGGAAACCGAAGACGTCTTGTCGACGTTGGACAAGCTGGACGCCGTCGAAGAAGTGAATACTGAGTGCAACTATCAGCGATTTGGCTGGGAAGAAGACTTTCGCTATAATCGTCTCTCGCTGTGGCAAAAGATCAAACCGCACATGTGGGCCATTATGGATAATCCGAATTCCTCTCCGATTGCGCGGGTAAAGTGAAAGCAGGGGCCTATTTCATAAAACTGTTGAGAATTGAGAAATTGAGTTTGCTTTTTAGCACGCGAAGAATTGAGACTCACTTGAATTTCTTCACCTGAGTCTCAATTCTTCATGTGCTAAAGCAAACTCAATTTCTCAATTCTCAATTCTCAACAGTTTTATGAAACAGGCCCCAGGAAATTAAAGCTTAAGAAAGTTTCGATGTAAAATTACGATTATGAAAATATATTTAAGTTGAACAAGCGATGGGAGCTTGTTTCGTCTATTCTGCACATTACAGCTAAATTTGAATATCTATGAAGTGGGCTGACTCAATAAACAGTAACCTTTTTCTTTCGATCTTTAGATGAACATGTAATATCAGTAGTCGTTCAGATCATTGCTGGTATTTCCGTATTCTTCCTAGTGACGGCGACAGCGGCGTTTTGTCTGGAAACGGTTCCGGCGTTAGAATTGGAGAATGTACAGAACCTAGCCGTTTTCGACGACGACGGCGGCAACTCGACGCTGGTCGAACTAACGCAACGAGTCGACGCGTCGCTTTATGAACAACTGCTGCTCCACGCCAGGCGTGCAGTGCTCGCATGGCAGATCGTCTGTAACATTTGGTTCGTGTTTAATCAATTATCAGCGAGCCTCTGCATTATCAGCATTATATGGGCTGCACACAAATTACGTAACGCTTTTTTTAGGCCTTTTTGGACCCCCCCCCTCACGTAACGCCTTCGTAACGCTGCATTTGGCCAAAACGACACCCCCCCCTCCCTATGCTTAACCATGGCAATGACGTCACGTAACGTTCGCGGAACGGGGCCTCTGCGACCCCCTCCCCCTTCCAAAGCGTTACATAATTTGTGTATGACCCCTATCAACAACCCTCGGCGCCCCCCTCCCCGACTGCGCCGACGGCTGAATCTGTGTCACCGTGTATCATAGGACCATCGGAGCGATGTCTAACCGGTGGTTTCGGCCTGTACCTAACTCGCCCCTCAAATTAATTGCCAAAATTGAGTTTTCTTCACTCACAGGTTCGTGTTAGAGATAGTACTGCGCTTCGCCTCCTGTCCTAGCAAGGCAGCGTTCCTGATCTCACCGCTGACGGCGATCGACGTCATCGCCACGACGACGTTCTTCGCCAATCTGATCATCTCCAGTCTCGGAGGCAATGTCCGCACACTCCATTTGCTCGGAATGATTCGCGTTATGCGCCTGTTCAAACTCACTCAACACACCAACGGACTTAAAGTGCTCTGGCAGACATTCAAGTGAGTTTCATGAGTGATCGATTTTTACTGAAAATATCACAATGCTTGTACTGCACAAGAACAAAATTAAAAAGCCACATTAATATATGTTTAAGAACAGGATAGAACTGGATTAATAAACAGTGTCTCTTCAGAGCTAGCGCCAAGGAGTTCGTTCTGCTGGTGTTCTTTCTGTTGTTGGGCGTTATATTCTTCGCCACGATGATCTTCTACGCCGAGCAAACCGCTGAAAACGCCAACAATCACTTTCAGTCTATCCCGCGGTCCATGTGGTGGGCGATCGTCACAATGACCACAGTTGGGTAAGTTGTAAAGCGTATTATGTTCTCGCTTTCTGGTGAAATGACGTAACTGGAGCCGACCTGGGTTCAAGAGCGCGCTTCTTGTGTATGCGCCGCTTGGTGCGCATTGATACAGACAGTCCTTGTAATTGTTTGCGAACTACTTTTACGAATCTGCAATACAATTAGTTTCATTTAAATAAATTTGTTAGGTACAAAAAAATTTACAATTATTTAACTAGTGATAACTGCAAGAAAGCTAACTCCAATTAATATTTTTCGAAGCAGCATTCATATTTCTTTTGTGATAAGCGAATGACAGGGACAAAAAGTGGTTCGAAGCAGACATGTGCACGGGTTTGGCCGTAGGGGGGTATACCCCCAAACACTGTACTCTCCCCTTATCATTGCAATTTTATTCAGCTATGGCGATATGTACCCGCAGACGGTGTGGGGCCGGTTGGTCGGCTCGATGTGCGCGGTGGCGGGCGTGCTGACGATCGCGTTGCCAGTGCCGGTTATCGTCAACAACTTCGCCACCTTCTACACCCACACTCAAGCGCGTGCCAAAATGCCCAAGAACAAACGTACCATGGTTCATATCAGCAAAGACGATGTAGTTGATAGTCAAATGAAAACAGTAATTGCGCTCAACGGCATTCAATGGTCAGTGACACTTAAATATTTCATATTAATGGGCAGTTGTTCTCTCATGTACATAAAGAAATAGGATTCGATATTACTCCTCAGTTGTCAAATGAATCCAAAAGCAATCATTTACCACAATGCCCACAAACCAAGTAAAAATACTACTGTATAAACGAACATTACTGTATAAAAATATTGTAATATAATATGAATTAATTTAAACGTTAAAGCATACTGTATAGAAAATGCTTCAAAATTGGGTCGCGTAAGCAAAGATCAACCCTGGTTGCGTGCCATTCGTTGGATTTCGTTGGTTGCGTAATGCTCACTGCTGCCAGCCCGTGTTTTCGGCTGGCCTGAAAGTTCGCTGACACGACGAATTCGCACTAACCCGTCGAAGTTGCGCCGCCAGCTAGACATTACATCTGGCGGTTGCTACAGTCTAACATCGCTTCTCGGCTCTCGTAGCTAAGATCAAAGTGTAGTATCTGTTCTTATCAGCTTAATCTCTGATACTGAGTTTATTAACTCACATGAGATTATCTGATTTTTGGATTCTGGTGGACGTCTGCGGCTTGCTGCAACTCCGCCTGGGTCGGCCCGAATTTGCACTAAAGTCGGGATCGGTCTTGTTCCTGCGGGAACAAGCATTACTCCATAGGACCTTGAAATCTTACTTTGACTGCGCTCTGTTCATTATCCAATTGTATTATAATTCGTGTAACTGCACAATATAAAATAAATCGACAAAGCGGAACGCTGGGAAAGCTAAAATCAAACTAGTAAGCTTTCTAGCTTTTTCAAAATTGTCTCAGTTAGTTAAAGTTTGATATGATGCGCGCTTTCTTCAAGTCTTTGACAGTCTATGTTCTTTCTTCAGGTCGTCAGATAATAAGCTAAACGAGCTAAACCACATGACGGCCAAAAGCAATAGTCGCTGGTCACGTCAACGGAAGGGCTCCTCGTCATCGGCGATTGGTCCGCCTGACAGCGCTCTGTCCGTACTCGTGGCTCAAACGAGTCCGCGGCTCAGTCTCGACGAACGCCACTATGCCGAACGGCAAACTCTAATTCCTATTCTGACCGTCACTGATGCCGATGATCAAACGCGTGTATCAACCACTCGGAATACGTAATTATCTGCTATACCAGTAAATTTTTGCACAACGCACGGTTTCTATCGTATTTGAAAGGAGTATACAGCAAATGTTTGCACAGTAATGAAAAAGAATGGTGGTCAGGGCATCATTATGTGGTCATGGAACATAACAGCGATTGGGATCAACGGTTTCAAATTCGGGTTCGGATTACCTGTACAAACAAAATATTAATTGAGTCTGCATAGTCTGCCGCACACGTATTCAAAGTTGTAGCACTTTTCTCAAAACAATTTGACACAAAATAAGATAACTGACTGAATTGTTTATATGACACGTCGATAAGTACCGTATTCTTTGCGTTTTCTGAACGAAATTAGAAATCTGTAAAATGTAAAAATCGCTGCTCAGAGCGCCGCCTTGCCCTGCAAGCCAATGCTGCGGAAGTAGATCTGGTTGAACTGCTCGAGGAAGAGAAAGACGAGAACGGTGTGCGGCCCGAGTCGCATAAACGCTGGCGTGAAGCCCTTCCACAGACTGAAGACGCCTTCTTGACGGATGATCTTGCGGACGACATCGATTGAACCGCTGTATTCAGGTACGCCGTTCACGATGCGCATGTTTTGAATGCTGAAAAGGAGTGGGAATATTGAGGTGAGCTTCTTTGTTGTCAAAGCAGGGGCGGTGTACATTTACGTGTAAAGGTAATCTTATATTTTTGACGATTTGAACATTCGTCATTTTTGACTGGTCACAATAAATCGATCGATTGGTCAAATGGTCATCGGTATTGACCACTTAGCGACGCAGTCACACTGCTTTTTCGTTGTGAAGAGATATTGCAGGGGGCGTTTCCTGTCCACGACGACAAGTCATTTTTTATTTTATTCTACTGTAAATCAGGAAAATATTCCGTGCAGTTAAATATCGGCGTTTTTGGTGCTCCTTGGCGTACCAAAATTTAAATACAGTACTGTACATCGAACATATCCGAATTTACTGTGTGAAATGTTCAAACATTTGCTGGCAAGGCACTTCTCGGTCGGTTAGAGGAAAATGATGTCGGGAACGAACCGACCACTTTTAACTTTTATTAGACATAGTCACGTTGTAAAATGACTTTAATGACATTAATGAATAGGAAAAGATATGTAAAGTGTAATGTGACGTTTGAGAATGGCGTTTGAGCGATTAATCATTAGGGAATGGCGTTCGGACGATTAATCAATGTCAAGGAAAGATTGCCGTTCCGCCGTTCCACTTAATTGAATTATTAGTCAAGCAAAACAATGTTACTGAAGCAACAAGAAGAATGCCGATTAACTTGTTTTAGGATTTATTGTAGGCGTGTAGTGTTTGTTCCTGCTTTTAAAAATACTATTCGAAAGATGTTCAGATGGTGTGGTGTGTGGTGAAATGTAGTTGAGATGAAAAGATTAAGATTGTAGCTGTGTGGTTATCACCTAGGGTGTTTATTGTAAATAAACCCTTGTAACCACCCCTCGTCAAAGCTACAGTATATCAAAAGAAGAACACACAGGGCGCCAGCGGAATTGGTGCACAAATTCTGTCGAGAGTCCAGGAAGTGACCGACAATGATAGGAAATCTTCTGAAAATTGTCGACTTTTCTGTTCCTCCAGGTTGCAATTTAGTGGCTGCCCCCCCCCCGTTCCTCTATCGGACGGACCCATCCCGTCGACGACCTTTCGACCGACTGAGTGAGACAGTAAAAACATGAATTTGTGTGCAATTGAAAAGGCAAACATTTGCGCGCCGGTCGCGCGTCGAGCAAAGATAAAAGCGAGTGAGAGGGGAGAATTGGGCGGTGGTCAGGTCGAACACGGGATGGTCGGACATTGGCGCCGCCGAATGCCAATTAGGTCACACCGCACGAGGTCCTCCATTCCGCCAGTGCCAGGGAACAGCGTGGGACTGACGAGGAAAGAGCGATTTAATAAATTCAACCCAATTTTATCGCATTCCGCTGAATAAATATACAAAATTGAGTGCAGCGGACAGAATCTGCAGCGTGACGCAAACAGCGTTGTAATTCGTCATGCTGCTGTGATGCCGCGTGTCAAAGACACCCCATCACACCATGCTTGTGGTCAAGATCAAAGACTTGCTGATAAGATTCAGATTAACAAATATGCTGCACATTGCTGCAACATCAACAACAACGGTCTCTCCCCACTTTTTTATGTCTGCTGTTAATTTGGTCAAACATCACTTTCTCCAATAACCTTCTCAAACTGCACGTATGCTCAATCAATTGTGTTTGCAGAAAGAATGAAATTTGTTACCGAGTTTTTGCTATGTCGACGGGCATGCTAGCTGCGGTGCACGCGAAGCCGCTGATCATGCTGGCCGAGAAGTGACACAAGACGTTGTCCTTGAAGTAGCCACTAGCCATGAGCGTCTGCTTTGCCTGCGAATATGTCGCCAACTGAGCCGCGTTCACCACCATCGCTCGCACGACCGTCGGTCCGCAGCCCTAGGGAAGTAATGGAATGTTCATGCAGTAATCTAACGAGCAAACACTTTGCGTCGCTTGAAAATTCAAAGTAAAACTATGGCTTTAAATGATTTTTGACTCGAGGGAGGAATAGCAATGAAAACGAACGAATAGCAATGAAACGTAAAAGCACGTGCTTAGAGTGCTGCGTTCTGAGCCAGAGAATTTTGCTATGTTACGTGGTCTGACAATAAAGTACGCGAAAGAAATGTTAGTGAAATATTCGGCTGTCTTACTCGCCAGAGTGCCAGCGCGCCTTCTTCGTGCGAGACTCGGTAGAGTGCGTGGAAGACATTTCGGTATCCGCGGCGCTCGGCCAGGGGCAAACGCCCGTCGACTGTCAT
>JAQGAX010001818.1:0-10146 GCA_034698105.1 Plectus exinocaudatus | reverse complement strand
CCCACCCCCCTGGAACCCCCCGGTTACAGGTATGGATGGAGGTAAAAAAATTTTTTCGCTACATATGGTTAGCGACCTAAAGAAAAAGGTCGTCAAATTCCAGCTGACTAAATCACTGTACTCTCCCTTCTACGTTAAAAAATTCTCATCCCCCTAAACTTCGACCCCCTCGGGGATGGATCCTCTAAGGGGGGACATCCCCCCAATCCCCTCCAGCGCCCACGTCTGGGTTTGACCCCCTAGACCTCCTGGTTACAGGTTTGCCTGTGAAACATTCTGCATTCTGCTTAATTTCATCGCAGTTGTATTTTAAGACATGAGCCACACACAAACGTCTCATCTGATGACATGTACGAGTAGGTTACGATTGTACTCCAAATTCTTTGCTGCTGGTCATGCGAATGACAAATGCGCAACACGCCAATTACAAGAATACCACATTCAATTTTTTCGGTAACTTACCAAACGCCTGGTTTCAGAAGTCATTGTAATAGCCAGAAGTATGAAGCCCACAACGTGAACAATATACATGTACATGTTGAGGTTTGTAAAATGAGTATGGTGAATGGATGTGAAAGAAAATTTCAACGATGCAACTGTTCGGCATATGTGTTTGCATTAAGTGCAAGGACTCACTAACGGTCTGCGGAAAGCGCAATACGAAATCGAATTGTAAAAGAACCAGTTGGGATGCGTCATAAAGTCTTCTTACCGAGCGTTCAAGGTCTCAATGTTTGCTCATTCAGAACCCAACAAGTTTCAGTTATCACCTCGATTGGCTGAAGTTTAGCGACTCCCACACAATTTCTATTCTTAGATACGCTGATAGGCATTTGACGCAATAAATAGTTTTTGATCGCAAATCTGCTGCTCAACATTTAATGAAACAAGTGCACAATTAATAAATTTGAAATCTATTTGATAATTAGTCATTTTAATATTTTTGATCCCATTACTAACTGTATAATAATAAACAGTTTAATGTTTGATAATTTAAATAAAATTAATAATTAGGGGTAGCTAGAGAGAAATGGAGGGACACATTCACCTCACTCCTGCCATTATGCTCACGTTCTCAAAATTTGAGCCTGTTCATATCATACAGAGTGAGATCTGTAATGTTATTTCGATCCGACACAACGAACACGTCAAGTATTTTTTACAGTATTCCTGCCAAAATTTTAATTGTGCATTGTCTTCAGTGTTTTTTGTCGATCCGACACAATCAACACAGTGAATTTCAATTGGTGCTTATAGTACCACATTCAGATGTCCAATTTAACTTGCAGTGGATGAATCTTGACGAATCTTTTAGTAGTGGCGAATCACATTTTTATGGGAGAAGTATGCAACAATGGCAGTTAAAAACGGCTGCAAATAACCGCCACCCATACCTCTTGCGTTGACGGAAAAGTTGATAGCATTTTTTGTTTAAATCGCGTGTAAATAATGGTTGCCAGGTATGTGACGAAATTTATTGGAGGAATATAATCCCATGGGACTCGCAAATCCCGCCATACCCCCAGACGCCAGGACCAAATATGGGCAGTGAGGAGTGGCGGAGGGGTTCGCAACCCCTTATTTTGGCGCAACCCCCCAAAAAAATATTGTTTAGTACAGTAGGGGTTGTGCACCCCCCCCCAGAAATTTGTTTGCTACCCCTCCGCTCGACTTCGGAACGTGCCCAGTTCTATGTATACTCCCTGATTCAGAAACTTCGAAATCGAAAAACATTTGACTTTTTGATTAATTGTGACTGAAAGAAAGAGTGCATTATCAGCAAGCATATTGGTAAAGAATACATTTTCTCCAACAGCGCCGCAGTGTTGAAATATAATATCATGTGCATGAAGTTCGTGCCAATGTCAACACTCTTGCAGCCTCTTACTCTTACAGCAGAAATGCAGTGCTCTTGGTACAACAGTGATGCAGGCGATCAGGTTCACATTTTTTCGTGCAATGACCTGGTTTTTTATCAAAGAATCCGTCTTCTGTATACTTTGTACTTGCGTCGGCGTGCCATTTGGCGCACCGAATGGTGCGCATGACAAGATGAGCGCAGTTCACAAAATTTCACTTCGTTCGTTGCAGTGCGCGACCATCTGTACAGTACCGCAGCCATAGATAAAAAATTAGGCGATTGTCGAGACCGAAAATTTTTCGGATTCACTAATATATTTTTGGACATAAAATAATAATATTTAAATATAAATAATACAGTATAAAAAATTGGTGTATTACATTTTACAAAGTTACTAAAATATTGAAATATAAAATGTAAAATACTATAATACATAAAATATTCTTGGATATCCCGGGAAATTTCTCGGTCAAAACCGGAATTTTCAGATCGAAACCAGGATTTTCAAAACCCGAAAAATTCTCAGATTGGCTGAAACCGGGATTATTGAGATCGAGATTCACCGGGATTGGCCAGAACCGGAAAATTTCGAGATTTATCCAGAAACCGGTCTCTAGCTTATAGTCGCTAGGTTATACTTTATAACATTTTTTGTAAGGTATCTTTTGCAGGGGTTAACGTCTGAAGAATGCCTTCATTGGTACTTTTCATAAAATTTTTATTGTCAAACCTCTTAGTGTTAATGTTATTACCGACAGAAGAAGCGCTAAAGATTGCACGATGCAAGAACAACGGTTCTTTGAATCAGGAATATGGAGAACCAGTGTGCGTTTGTTCGTACCCTTTTACGGGCAGGCTGTGCGAAGATTACGCCTGCGGTATGACTTTTCAATAAATTCTTGTTATCGAACAATGAGCGACTGTACAGTATAATAAATCTCCAATTAAATTCAACTGGAGTTTGACAGCTTTCTTAGAAACATTTTTTGCAGATAAGTTGTGATTCATAACTCAACGAAATTGTTTATGATGTCTTACAGAAAAGGGTTGGTCTACTGTGAAAAGAAAACAAAGAAAAATTTAAAATTTTCATTGAGATTAATAATTAGCAAAGGACTGCGGGCTTGAGTGTTGGGCTCGACCCACAATAGACAATAATCACTTTTTCAAATCAATACCAGTACATTAGGATAGTGAATCCATAACGCCCTGACACATCCCCAAACATCTTTTGTCAGACTTTGATGTTTGTAATACTGCCTAATGGCAATGTAAATTGTACAGTAAAATCTTACTTACTTTAGGACTTTAGGAATGTACTTTGGGACTAGTTAAGTATAACTTTGACTTACGCGATATGAAACCGATCGAATGATGACAATGGTTTCATCACGAGCTGCTGTGTCATGCGAGTTTTTCTTCTTTGACAGGACACTATACACGCGCAACAGCGCTCACTGATACCAAGAGTTACCATTTCGCCAAAAAGATTAGAGTATCATAAATTAGGTGTCCCAGGCGGTTGAAAAAGTTATGATCTGCAACAGGTCACTATGATCAAGAATATATGGAATTTGTAAACTTTCATCACGTTTTGAGCATACAATTTTTAGGCAGACTCAGGAATGATAATGGGGTCTCTGATTCCATTTTTGTACGCTCCAATGCAGAAAACATTACAAGTTTCTTTCAATAAAGCGATTCTCTTAAATCATACTCTTCGTTATAAAAGACTGACGCACTGAATGACAATTTCGAAATGTACTTAAAATCCAAGTTACTGTTCAGTAAAAAATCGTCAGTGATCTTTATCCTAAATCTTCGATCTCATGTGTTTTGCATCTTTTTCAGTCAATGGTCTATCAATTGGCGATCAATATGACTCGAAGAGTCTGTTCTTTAGCAGGCACTGTTTGTGCGACGCAGGCTGGACTGGAGAGCTTTGCGAAACATCGATAGTCAATCGATGTGGAAACAACGGTGAAGAACGACATGGCAAATGTGTTTGTCAGAAACACTTTGTGGGCGACCGATGCCAGTTTGTTACCAAATGCAAACATGGTCAACTATACAATGGACGGTATGTTAATTTTTCAGTGTAATACGTTTTCAGTGTAATAGGCGAGGGGGGTCCAGGGGGAGCACCCCTGGCTGGGGGAGGGGGTGACCCCCTGGACCCCCCTGGTTACAGGTATGTGCCCAATTTATTAAAACTGAACGGCATGCCGTTCTTTTTTTCGATCGCTCTATGAACTCGGCAAATCGTTAGAAAATTTGAACGTATCCCAAACTGTTTCTGAGAAAATTGCAAAGCCATAGATATGAAACACTTTTTCAACTTAATTAGAAAAATGGACCAAATTTTCTCACATAGCGGAGAATATTGATAGAAGAGTGCCGCTTTATCAGAACAAATTACAGGGTCTTGCATTGTAACTCACCCCAAGAAATTTTCGAAGTCCGACGCGCGACTTATGTGACACGATAATTGCTATGACCTTGACATGATCTCGGCGGAAAGACCTGTCCAGCGCTCAATGTAATTTTATCTAGGCTCATTTATTTCTAGGCTTAGGCTTAGGTACGCGCGAGCGTAGCGAGCCGTTTCAGTTTATTGGTGACAGTAGACGTACCAGTGTCTCTTGTGGCCACCCTCTCTCGCTATTTTAACTGAAACTGCTCGCTACGCTCGCGCGTACCTAAGCCTAAGCCTAGAAATAAACGATAAAATCACATTGAGCAATGGACAGGTCATTCCGCTGAGGTCATGTCTAGGTCATCGCAATTATCTTGTCATGTCGGACTTAGAAAATTTCTTGGGGTGAGTTCAGCGTTTGCATAGCCTAATTCGTCATTTTTGCATTCATTTTCGTCATTTTTGCATTCAATTTCGTCAACATTTCCAACGAAGCTTTTGCAAACAACTGCCAAATCACGAATATTCGTCTAGTTTGCACAAGATTGACTGTAAACGAAACCTCATGCAGTCCTCTTTTAAATGCAGAAAACCGCATCCGAATCAAATGCATATGAGCTAGTTTAATTAACCTTTCAATAAGCTTCGTTTGAAATGTTGACGAAAATGAATGCAAAAATGACGAAATTGAGTGCAAAAATGACGAATTACTATGCAAGACCCTGTAGGTAATAATTGAGTATTGCCGGTCCCTTCACTTCCAAAAGTGGTTGCTGTTCGCTAGTCATTACGCTTTTATGCACGACAAAGAGCTTGAACAAAATCATTTTGCAGATGTTCATGTCATTATGGATGGGCAGGCGATTTTTGCGACAAAATAATCTGCCATCAGGGCGCGCCGGATGAAAAAAATGAAATATGCATTTGCCCGAAAAAGTATCGCGGAAAGTACTGTGACTTTTGTGCCGAACCAGCAAGCTCTCCTCCGCCTGAATGTGCTGAAATCAATGGGCGTCGATCGATTCAAATTGATGGAGGTACTTTTCCAATTATAATGGCAGTTGTCATCATAATTGCGTTGGTCATCGTGGGTGCGGTTTTCTATCTCCTTTACAACAGGATTAGTCGACTGAAGAATGCAGTAAAAATTGCGAGGCAAACTGAGGCGGACGTCGGAAGTTCATTATCTGGTCAGGGAAAAGAAATTTGTCCACTGCACGGTAGCAAATACGCAGAAGAAAATACGACTGATTCAGAGAAATATCATAACCCCCCACCGCCGTCGTACTATAAGACTGTAATTGGTTCTATTAATTTATGACGTAAACAAAGAAAAACGTTACCATCAGTTGATTGCGCAGCACAATTTAGCACACGCAATTAAAAAAATGATTTAACCACCGTGTATATCATAGAATTACATGTAGAAGCTGCGACAAAAAGGAAGAAATCGAAAGTGCTGAAATCAAATAGAAATTTAGCAAAAATATTTTGATGCTATTCTCTCAAACCATCTTTCGCAATGTGCAATAATCCGAGCATCCATAGATGTAACCGGTGGGAGGATCAAGGGGGGTCGGTACCCCCTACCCCCCCCCCCGAGAAGGTCCAGAGCCCCCTGGTCTCGGACACCCGTTACAGGTATGGTTGTAACACTGCTTGGTACTGCGAATAGGAGGGCTCGAGAGATGGGTGGGCAAGTGGCAATCAGTTTGCCCCTGGAGCAAATCATCTTGACGCTTATGGGTTGACGAGACGCTCATAGGCAGTATTGCAATTGTACTAATTACTAAACTGTATTACTTAGTAATAATATTAGTAATAGTACAATTACAATACTATTACTAAATTTCAGCAGTCACCCAACTATTACTATTACAATTACTATGATTATTCGCACTTTACTAATCAGAAGTTTTTGTACTAATTAGAAATTTTAGTAAAAGTTAACCGAAGTAAGCTTTCGCAATCAATGTTTTTTCGTCTCAGAAATGATTTCCGTTTTCGTTCCTTTATTGTCTTCAAGGCCAAGAAAAGATTTTCGTTTTCGTCCCAAAATTTTCATGTTATTATATAGGACAAAAATCGTATTTTGCAATTGCTAGAAAACCTAAAGGATCGGCACTCGCTCCCTCACATTTGTTCCTAAATCTACACACGCAATGCAGGTTCCCGGTACCGTCCCATATAAAATATCCCCCAGAAGGGTGGGTGACCGGTGCCCGCCCCTGTTTCAACTGCACAAGGCTCCTTATGGATTTATTGCACCCCCAAATTCGCCCCACACCAGCCTCTGTCGCGAGGTCACATCAGCGCGCGGATTCCGCCAACGATTGCATATGAATTACCGCCTATCAAGTAACCATTGGCGCGCTTGACACGCTGATTAGCCTATTGTTTCGGCCCGTACGGAACCCTGTTATAGCGCAGGGTTTCGAATGCTGTCACTTTTACTAAATAAAAAGTTTTGTACTAATTAGTTTCAGTACAATTACTATTACTAACTATAATTTATTTGCGTTGCTCAACTATTACTATTACTAACTAAATTTTTTTTGGCCTGCCCAACTATTACTATTACTAACTAATATTAAAATTCTCAACTATTGCAACACTGCTCATAGCGCCGCATGCAAGTCATATAAACAACAGTAGACAATTACTTGCTAGAGAGCTTGATACGCCTTTGTTTTTCACGGCGTATGAGCATCCAACGTCGATGGCGTCTCACAAATCGACTGACTAAGCAACACAGAGTCCAATTAGATCGTCATGTGAATCCGCACCATTGTCGTCCTGTTAATCAAAACTAGAATTGCTTTGATGTCGACTGGCTTCAAGCGTTTATTGCAATTCACGTCGTCAGCCACCAAATATCAATGAATTCCTTCAGTAAAACTGCATAAGCATGAAACTTCACATACCTATAACGATACTCATTTCTCATTCACTGTCATTCTTTTTCATGATATGCACATTCATCGTTTCATAAAGACGCGTAAATAGTGCCGATAGCGATGAATATCAAAATGACAGTGACAATCTCACACATCCAAAACAAGTAAAACCACTGAAATTTAAGTATTATTTATATTTGCATTATTTAGCATTGCAGTATTTATATTTCATTGCCTTTATTTCAAAAAAGACTAGCATCATCATATCCCATGTATCCAACAACAGCAGCGCATCAGGTATCAATGAATTTCAGCAATAAAACTGTAGTGGGGCGATCATTGCTGTGCCGCGACCGCATTGTATTTACGTCAATAAACTTGGAAAACCCGACATGCAATGTTCGCGAGTGTGCGATGTGCGCACTATTGTCAAAATGAGTACCAACGTTACGTACAGAATTACAGGTCTGGGCACACGGTCCATGTTTGTGTGCACCACTATTACTGAGAAAAGTACGCTGTGTCAGTAAAATTCTCTGTGTACGTGCACGGTTGTGTCACCCTTGCAAACATTGGTGATCAAAAGTAGCGCGTTGTGGCCTGTGTGTCAAATAAACGGAATTTTTGCAATATTTTTCAGTTCCCGATCTTCGACACTTGATGTTTTTGAATATGTCGGAATACCAATAACACCAAGAAGTTCCATATTTTTGGGAATACTTTGTTAAGAATTGCATTTGAATTTTGGTAATGCCCAGTGAACAATATTTATTGCAATAATATCCAGATGGCTTGAAGTAAGTTGGCAATTGAATCGAAAATGGACAACAGCGCATTCGATGAAGCGGAAAACGAGAAAGTAGTAAGTCAGAGCAAGATTATCGGAAAATTGACGCACCTGGAAATTATTCGTGCACAAGTATAATTATTACGGTATTTGGAACGGTATGGCTCACCATTTTAAAAGTCAAAATCAGGACTCCTTATATTTCTGATCCGAAAACCTTACCTATCCTTAGCGTTATTCATATCTCAGGCCGAAAATTTCTACAATATACTCCCTTCACTATCTTTTTCTTCCTGCTCATCCCCTCCATACATGTAAGTGGGGGGAGTTTGGTGGGAGGTTACCCCCCCCCCAATCCGGACCAGAGGTGGGCACGGTGGGTCGGCCAAGGGGGGTGATGGACCAGATTTAGGGAGGGTATCATCCCCCCTAAAAAAAATTTTGACCCTAAGGGGGGGATGGAGGTAAAAAATTTTTTTCGCTACATATGGTTAGCGACCTAAAAAAAAAGGTCGTCAAATTCCAGCCGACCAAAAACACTGTACTCCCCCTTCTACGTTAAAAAATTCTCATCCCCCTAAACTTCGACCCCCTCGGGGATGGAGCCTCCAAGGGGGGACATCCCCCCAATCCCCCCCCCAGCGCCCACGTCTGATCCGGACCGGCCCATAAACGAGAGAAGGGTCCCCCCTTCTCATTTTCGGTCGAAGGCCGACAAAAAAAACCTGAACCCCCCTCTACTTTCGGAAAAAAATCCTGGACCCCCCCCAACTTTCGCCACCTGTTACATGTATGATCCCCTCTGCACCTAAATACCTTTAATCTTCTGTCTTCCATATTGTATTTTCAACAGAGATATGAACGCTAAAATTTTTAAACAATTGATTATGTCGATTCATTAATGATTGGATGACTACTGCGATGTGTTCAGAGCAAAACATCGCTACACCAATTCCAAGTAGCTGGCAATGACGTAAAGAAGGATGCAGATGAAATTACTGGCTGCATGCTTTACGTCTTTAGAATTCAGGTTTGTAGATCATATTATTTCGTTTTCTTTGGAAAATGATCTACTCTGATCATTTTGGCTGCAATAACTCAATGGATTGAAGTTTAGTTTTCATATCCGCTTTTTTCGAAAGAGAGCGGCTCCCTTTAATTTATAAAACAGACATTGCTGGTATTAAAACTGAAATTAAATTATATGGAGTCTTCTGTTATTAGAAACATCCATATTTGCTTTCAGTTTTTATGTCACAGAATTCCTATTTTATAAAATTCGGTACAAGATTTTATAAAATTAAATAAAATATAAAGAAATTGACTGTTTAATTGTGATTTATGGTAGAGTGAAATTGAGGTTGTTATCCTCTTACAGCTCACCTGTTCTGCACTTGTTCATTTTTCTAAAAATTTAGGATGGAGTCGAAACTTTCCTACGGCGACATAGGCAGACAATCAAGGCTGGAATTATTGCCCTTCTTGCTATTGTACTTCATATCTTTCTCGGCTTCGCCATCCATCACGACTTCCAGAAGGCGCAAACTTTGCTTATATTAATGGCAATCGCCTGGATCTTTCTTATCTACTATCAAGGAATCAAGCCACATTTTGGAGATTACGTTTATCGTAACTGCTACATTCCTTTAGAGCAACGTGTAATGCAAGCTTGGAAATTGCGGTTCATACACTGGTAGGAAAATTACGCAAGTTTAGTGCAATTGTTTACCTTACACCATTTAATTGACAAAATTTTGCAAATTATTATTCTATAATGATTTGATGTCGCTGGCAGATGACGATACAATAGTGGTTTGCCACAACCACAATTATGATGACTATGGCATTAAAATCACTTTTAGCTCCTTTTTACTACAATTTAGGTTCTTTCAGTCACTTTAAGTTCAATATACAGGGTGTCTCAGAAGTAACCTACCACTCCCTAGTAGGTTACTTCACAGGGGGTGGTTGGCTATTTCTGGACATCCTGTACATCGTCGCATGCCTGCGACAAGGATACTTTAAACAAAATTGTTTGCTAAAGTAAGGCGTAGCTAGTCAAAAGTTCAGCAATTTTTCAGAATCTGGTAATAGTGCAAAATCGAAGAATTATTTTAGTTCACAATCCCTTATAAGGATCTGTTAACTTTATTTTTATAGGGGATTTTATTTTGTGGCTGGAACA
>JAQGAX010001817.1:0-10149 GCA_034698105.1 Plectus exinocaudatus | reverse complement strand
GCTATTCTTGCCATCTATATGTTCCATTATGCTAATAATATTCTTGTATTGTTATAGTCTCAGGTTACTCTATCTATTCTATCTCGTAACTTTAGTTCCCAACTATTATTTCTGAGCAGATGCCTGATGTTGTAATCCATGAAACTGCTTGAAATTACAACAATTGCAAAAGCCTTACAATGTATCCCCTGGTTCAGACCAGGACATGGGGTTTGGGGGGTGCGCACCCCTAGACAAAAACACGTACCCAGGTCTGTCCTTGTTGATTAGTGTATTTTTTGCTTATGTTGAATTATTTTGCACAGGTACACAAGCCGATTGCGATCAGATGTCAGGCTGCGATCTGATCGCGTTTTCAACCCGCAAACAGAGAAGAATACGGTCGTCTACGCATTTGTAATGCAGTGGCCCCACTATGGGCACCTCATTTTGCCGTCCGTCAAAGTGACGCAACGGGTAAAATTATTTAACGGTTTTAAAGCTAACGACACCATTATGGAGAATTCATCATGTCGGGTTGGAAAGCCACAGACATTTCGTTAATGTTGGCGAAATCTCAGAGTATTGTAATTATGGGTGGATAATAATCCATTCGCGTCCTCTAATTCCTTACTTCACCAATTAAATGACCATTTGTGCAAATCTTTTCTAACCTTCGTCATTTGTGTTTCCTTATTACAGACCAAAGCCCAAATGCTTGGGCACAACCAACACATCAACGTTCAGCCGTACGAAGGGGGTGCGAAGTTGGACATTGGAGCGGCGGATTGGCACAGTTTGCCGTCGTTCGACGCCTGGGTCATCAAGCTGGAATACCTTCAAACAGAGCACCGCAACCCCGTGAAAGAGCTGATCAAGCAAGGTGTGCTCGATGTAAATGGGCGTCCAGTTTCCCTGAACGTCGATTATGGAGAAATGGAAGATCCTCGCTTTAAAAAAGATGACTATGATAGCATCTGATGTTTAGCCCCGATAAATACGCTTTTTTCTTGCACTATTTCGGCTTGTTCGTCTCTAATGTTTGTGATTTTCGTTCAGTCGTCAGCCTCTGAGTGAAACATCAATTTTGGTGGACGAAAGTAGCAGTATCAGTATCAAAACTAATCTTGTAAAACTAAACTAAAACTAAAAACTAACCTTGTCGCACATGTAACCATCATTATCCGAGTTCAGCGCTCGACCTTCCGATCTCCAAAAATTACGCCACGCTGTTTTTCACCTTTTTCCGACCCCCCCCCCTTCTTGTAGTTATGCATAGCTATGACGTCATCGCACCACTCATCCGTCACGGCCTTCTCAGACACCCCCTCCCTCCCAAGGCGTGACGTCATTAATGAATGGCCCCAATAGTTTGATACGCCTGCGTTAATGACCACTCGCGCAGTCGGACGGAGCTTCGTATGACTTGGGCAAGTAAGCGCTACCTGGCAGACAAGGCAAATCAATGCAGCGCTCAACATGCACTGATAAAACCGAACAAATGCCGCGGTACTATTTTGACTGCCGCAGTTGCTGTTGCGGTTTGTGTTTACTTGCTCTTGTGCAGTGTATGCCTGTCTTGCCTGACTTGCTCACGTAACAACTCTGATTGCTGGAGTCTAGCAAAAGCCGTATTTGAAGTGCTATCAGCTTAAAAATAAAGTATTAATCGCCAAACATTGTGCTGAGTAAATTAGCTCGGTTTGGTATGGAATATCTTACTGAAGATGTTATTTTGCTGGTACTCGAGGAACTATATAATCAGCAGAATGGTGTAAAAAAACTGGCTCATTTTGAGGTGCTTTACATTTTGTTCCTAGCGAATGATTTTTTTTAAAGAATTTTGAAGCAGGAAGGACGTGTGACTCGAAAGTATTTCAAAGCAATCCGTCTTTCAGAATTTCCCAAGTTTCGAAAGAAATAAAGCCAGCGTTCGATCTCCTAAAAAGAAATTGTTTTTGACTTCCCATTCCACTTACACAACTTTAAAATTTCATCAAACAAACGAAAATACTTCACTGTTAAGTACTCGTTTGAAAAACACTCTCCTTTCAGCGCACGAGCAAGAAAGCAGCACGACTTGTTCAGGCTTATTTTTCCCGAAATTTGAAGAAACTAATCATTACTTCACCGAAAAGAATCATAACCAAACAAGCACCGAAAAGTACTTCGACGAGCATATCAATAAATGGTTGCAGATTTAGAGATGTAAGTATATCTGCATTACACTAATCATAGGCGCCGACTGCCAGGATCTCATCTGGACAGTCAAAGGTGGATTTAAGGAACTCTTCTGCATCGTAGAAAAAGTTTCATATATCCGTGCTTCCCCACACGTTTAAACATAAACACCAATGATAGATCTAAGTTTCTTATACGCGTACGATCTTATAATCGTGGTCCTTATATACGCGCTCGGCTGTAGTTTCCTTCCTTCCCGGAATCTTCATTCTGAGCGACGGTAATTCTCTGAAATTTAGGGTCAAGCTTCGCGGTACGATTTCGATCAGCAACCTGTCTTCCTCGATTCATTCCATGATTGCCTGCATTATTTGCTCTCACGCGCTTCCGTCATCACTCAACTCGTCACCAGAGGATTTTTTAAATTCCCTACAAGAATTCCGCAATTCAATCAAATCGCAGAGGACTTGACCAGCTGCCGTAAGTTTGGTGCATACCTGTGCAACCAAGGGTCAAAGAGAGGTTTGCCCCTCACCGGGGCCATAGTCTCAAGAAGGTCCAAAAAACCGTTAGCGTTTTTTAAATTCGCGCCGATATCCTGACATGAAAGTACTGTACCCTACGATACCGCCATATCGTAACACGGACCTGTCCATGTCCAAGCCTCCAAAGGAATCCAGTTTAGGCTTAGGCTTTGGCTTACCCTTCGGGCTCTGAGAGAGTTCAGTTTCAAAAATGAAGCCGAACTTGACCTGGACCAGACATGTGCACGGGGGGTATATACCCCCTAGAATACCCGCCATACCCCCCTACGGCCAAACCAGTGCACATGTCTGACCTGGACTTTTGCCCAACCGTCTCGCAAACGACAGCTACAAAGACGGATGCATTACGTTAATTTTTGTTCAGCCAAAGTCCTGCTCGAAACACTTTGCCTAACGCCATTCTGGTCTCAGCTGCTGACTGGCGTACTGATTAACAACAGTTCCGCACTGAAAAAATTGCTTATGAGAACTAATGGCATTGATAGACCACTGGAAAAACTATATCTGACGCTGGACAAATTCATATTGGATATTAGTTTGACAGATGCTGAGGATCAACATCGACTCAAGAACTTGTTCGACTTTTTGATTGAAGGCGAGTCTCGAGCGGAAAACCTGATAATTAAGGGTAGTTTCGCGGCTTCAATGTACGGTCAAGAGGACACCATATTCACTTCTCTTATTCAGCAGTTTGCACCGAGCTCATTGATATGGAATGGAATCGTGCTTAATTACTGCGGTTTCGGTAAGGTAGAAGATGGTGATATTACTCAACCTGGTAGTTGGCTTGAGATCGCCCTAAGGAACGGCATTGTCATGGAACATTTGCACTTCTTGAATATAAGACAGGCGTATCTGCAGAACTGGGGTCAGACGCCATTTAATTTCGTCAATTTGAAACAATGCTTCCCGAATTTGCAAGAACTTTCCATATCCTCACCCTATCAGACTGATCCGCTCGCTGAAATCGCAAGAGTTCGACAGTTTATTACTGATTTGTTCGCAAATTGGCATACTCTCGATGCAACAGCCGATTTCCGTTTTATGCGTCCGGGCAAACATGGTGTAGTCATCGATTTTACAGAAGAGCAGAAGGATATTGTGTTAAATGAGAACAGCGTGCTGGAGACGACCCTGACAAACTTGGCATTTATAAGAACCTGCACTCGCGTGCATCACCACTTGCACCCCAAGTTGGAGGTCGTGTCTACGGGCAAGGCAAGAGTGCTTTTGGAGTTTATAGTAAGCGCGTGCAATCCAGGAGATTTGCAGCCTATCCGTGGTGAGTGAAAATATGACACTTTTTATTAGTTTGAAGCTGAAATGTACCTGAGGAAAAAGCCATTAGGGACTTCAACACTGGGAGCTCTCTTTATACTTTGCAGCCATGTCAATGTTACCTGTTTCAATAAGCTATATCAGAACCATCAAGCGCGGCGCTAAAATAGGAAACAATGATCAGGCAACTCTGATCTTCGAAGCGTAAATCGTAAATTCAAAAATGTGAGATCCTTCTATTTGAAGACTAATTCAATGGGCGGGGCCCCAGTGCCCCTCTCGCTCAGCCCCTGAGCCGAGAGCCATTATTGAGAATTTTTTTACTTGTTTTTTAAATTTGCATTTTTCAGGAGTTGCTGGCACTGTACACTGTCCAAGGGAAGAAGACAGATGCACTTTTCTTTGCGATTGACTACGGCAGTAATTTGTCCATTCTTCCAATAAATGTTTATCCTGCTCAAGTAAATTTTCCATGAGTTGCAATGTAACATGTTTGTCATGCGATTCAAGGACTATTTGCTACCCCTCTACGAACGCACTACACCTTTACCTCTGAAGGTCCATGAGAATCCCGCAGAGCGGCCCACCTATGCTCCCTTTTCGACCTTATACCTCTCAGTCGAAAGAGTACCGAAGACGCACTGTACTGTCCTTGTACTCCTCAGAAAATTTTGGGTTGCTAATTCTGTGATTAGTTTCATTTTCGAAAGATATATATTGCGTGGAAGACAATTGAAAAGATTTTCGTATAAAAGCATCTTTGGCCTAAAATTGCTGTAAGTAGTTTCATTTTTACTAACTGAGACATGTACAGTATTACGCTCATCAAAGACTGCTGCTGAATCCATTCCAAACACGTATCGTACATTTATTGCATCCACATCTGTACTATTATCATCAACATTATAAATCGTTATTCAAATTTTCTTCAAAACAAACAGAATCTGCTTGTAGTCGTTGTTCGCTATTCTCGGTGGCGTCTTCTGAATTTCGCGATGTTTCGCATGGAAAGCGCCGAGAAATTCGAATCCAGCAGTGATCATCGGCCAGCGGATGTAGCCGTAGAGACGGTGCGCGTTGAATACCACTTGGTCCTGTCCGGAAGGAAGTCCGATATACAGTAACCCACCCGGCTTCAGGAGACATCGTATTTTATCGACTTCTCGCAAGTCGCCGATTGGATCGAGCGGATCGCCGTATCGGCCAAGACCGCTGTGCTCAATACTAGAGAAGCTAACGACGAAGTCCATGTACGCGTACCTGAAACAGGGTAGCGCATTTTGAAAGTAGTTACAGTAATAGGATACGGTACCAGAGGTGGGGATGTTTAAGCGGATTGGGGGTTGCCAAGACGAAGGCGGATGGCGCTCCCTGAATTTCAGGTGAGCCTGATCATGGACACGTAAATCTATCCCTACATGGGATACTTCTACTCCTGGATGTACATCAGGCATGGGCACCGGTTTGGGGTAGGGAGGGGGTTATGATCGACTGGGGTGGGTTATATAACCCCACGCCCCTGTCTGATGTACATAGACACCCAGCGGTGTGGACTTCCGATATTCATCAAACCGCAAAATAAACTCGAAAGAGTCATCAAGGTAATTCTGGGACAGAAAGAAATGAATCACAACTAAAACTCGAGCAATTCATTTTGAAGAACCCAAAGTTGGTGTCGCTAGCATTATAATCGCTCGCGTCAGTTGTCGGTGTGAAATCCACAAACGCAAATGTCTCTCTAGAAATTGAAAACGAAGCGTAACTCTGCCAGCCGGGAAGGAAACCGCAAATTTGTAAAGGGGAGACCCTTATCATATCTGGGGGTTCAAAAACTGAAGGGAAACGTTCCTCCCGAGCCCCCTTCTACTCCCATGCACCAAGCATGGAGAGTTCATCATCGTTTACTTAGAAAGTTTTGACTTTTAGCAACGTCCTGCATCAAACTCACTTCCGCCAATATTTTGCTAAATCAACTGGATGAACGTATTTGATGTTTGGATGCAGTATGGTCAATGGGGCGTACTCGGCAGTGGTGACTTTCTTCGCTCCGTAAAATAGTAACATCGCTTCAATCCAAGGGGACTGTGAGCCAATCACCATTCCCGACAGACCGATCGGCTTGAAGTGTCCCAAAGCATAGAAGACAGCGGCTGAAACAATGAAGCTTTCAGAAGAAACAGAGAAGAAGGCAAGTATAGGGCTGATTGGAAGTCTGGAACTTTGTGTCAGTCAATTATTTTACTTACAGTACTTAGCTCTCATAACACCCCTAATCATTTTACCCCATTGGGGTTGTCTCTTTATACAGCGTTAAAAATTATTGCGAAACGTATTACAGGATACATAGCATTGATTCCTTCAAAGCTATCGGAAATTTGACAAATCTTACCAGATTCGCTCAAATACGGCATCGTTCCAAACTCTTCCGCTCGATAAAATGCTTTGTGCTCTTCGATCATAATTTTTGTCCAAGGCGCCAATACTTTCTTCTTCAACTTTGAGGGTACCTCGTTCATATAATGATTTTTCATTAAAGCCAATCCATTCATCGAGTATTCTTTCCGCAAGTGACTCGGAATTCTATTCGGCGCGTGACCTTTCGATAGTGTGCTTTTCTTCCAGTTGTTGCTGGCAAATGTCCATTCTTTGAAAACTTGATCACACTGCGACTGTTTCTTCGAATTCAACGGAAATATGATTGTTTCGTTGTTGCACATTTGCTCTTCATACACAACTGATCGGTATGTGTATCCGTATGGTTCGTAAAGCAGCTTCAGTATTTGACCGTAAGTCATAGTTTTTTTGGCGGTATCGACAAATCTGAAAGAGAATTTAGGTCCGTTTTGTTTTCCGTTCAATTAGTAATTTGCATCAGTCAACCATTTCAAACATAGCGAAAATGCTTTACCCTTACCGTATTATACCAAGTAACTATTCAAGTTCAATTCCGTTACCGAAATCTTAACAATGGGCGAGTAAAATGAACGTTGCGTAAGTGAAAGAAGGGCTTAAATTTCATGCTGAAGCGCAGTGCTAAGTATAACTTAACTTAATGCAACAATTATTTTACCTCTCCAATAACCATTGTGATTTTTATTCATTCATTTTTATTCTCGATTAATTAAAAAAACTTACCCTTTCAAAAGCAGATCCCTGCACTGATCTTCTTCATGGTTGCTTTCGATGTCATTGCTATTTGAGCCCTGCTCATCGTCCCACGCAAATGTTGGCTTCTTTAAGGCCTCGGCCTCTTCATGATACTTGTCTGTCTTGATCGCCGAAGGCAACAACAAAATCAGCGCCACAACGGTGCCAACAATTAGAAGCAAGCAATTGCGATAGCGACAAGTCCTTGATATTCGAGGCATTGATAATGCTTCTTCTCATAAGTACGCAGGAAATCGACAACATTTATTATCGATCGATTCTGCAGCACTACGGCGTTGAATCAACGGACAGAAGTCGTCAATCAAATCAGTAAACAATTTCACCATCAGCTGTTTCCTTGCTCAAGATATTCGGTGGCTCAGACTAAGACAAGACTGAACTGGGTCATTGCGCGCGTGCAGTGCACAACATCGAGTCTTCCGAGCACCGTTCGCGCGTTCATTCAACTTTCTCCTCGCGCGCCCGCCTTGAATTCATCGATTCCCCGGCGCGTCGTTCATTCTCATAGAGTGGAACATGCTCGGTCCTCCACTGGTTGTTTTGACAGCGCGACGCTCTGTCGGTAACCTTCTGTGGATCCTTGCGTGTTCATTACTCATTACGAGCGCGCGCATAATGCGTAATTACTGACTTCTCAATCAACGGCTTATTAACAGAAGGTTCACTTCGATTAACACAGCAAATAATTGATAATTGGTGTGTAGAGCATTTAAGACGGCGCTGTGGCCGAGTGGTTTGAGAGCCTCGGCTCGCAGCCGCAAGGTCGGGGGTTCGACCCCCAGCAGCGTCGTCCCCGGTATCAGGCCTGCGACAGCCAACCGTAGAGCACGTGTCGCATTATGAGGGTCGGAAAACCCGAAAAAGCTGACCCCACGACACAGTGGGAATAAACAGCTCAAGAATGTTTTTTTTGGTGTGCAGAGCATTTAATATTTTCACTGAATTCATCGATAACTGAACACAACACAGCGCTTTTTCTGACGTACAGTTTTCGTTCACACATTTTTTCCGGACAAATGAGTCAAGAATTCAGATCTGCACACAAGTGATGGTTGCTGGCCGATCTGGCAGAATGTGAAAGTCTTCCATTGTCACAAAACTTTGCTTTGGGATCGTTCATAAATTACGTCACGCTTTGAGAGGGGGAGTCACGAAGTACCCGTGACGCGTACATGACGCTGTATAAGGTCAGAGCTACGTTTAACCGTTGGGGGTTGCGGGGTCGGCCACAGCGTGAAGTAAGCGCGAAGGGAAGGGGAGGGGTTGAAATGGCTCGAAATAGCCTGACAAAATTTATGAACGTCCATATGCAATCATTTCCGAGCTGCGCTATCTATCCAATCACTTTCGAGTTTCATTTGAGTTGACTGACGCACTTCCTCACATCTATAATAAACGTTGACGATGTTTTGTTAGAGGTATTGCGTCGTGACATTTTCGCATATATGCCATTTCCGGTTATTTACCCGTATAAACGATTGGTTTTGATCGGAACGGACCAGTAGGATCACAGATTACTTTTATGCAATGGCGTCTAGTTTTTGTTTCGCAACAATAGTCGTTGTTCTCCTTATCGAATATGCAACATCTACTGTTAGTTTCAGTTCGGTAAGCTGTTGTTATTGTTACATCGTTGGGGTTAACTGGGAAATGGTCCAGGGGCATTATGGGAATGTAAGGACGAAATGGGCGCCAAGAAGCCATCTCGCAGTAAAAATAGGGGCGCATGCCTCAGGGACTCTTTGTTTAACCCAAGGTTGCCCCCCACTGAATACATAAAACAGCCCTAGCTACAGCTTAGTCTACACAAACGATTCCGTTTTCATCCATAACTATTCATTTTCATGAAACTTTAGAGATTCATTTCGTTGATTCCCTTGAGTATCTTTTAATTGTATTCAAACATGGGCAAGGGGTGCAGATGTGTCTCAGGTATTATGTTTCGAATATGGAGACAGCTTCCTTTGTTCACCAACCATAAAGAAAAATTTGTTGGACGCCCAAGATAGGATGGGAGCAAAGAGCAAAAAAACGTCAATATATCTTAGCCTCCAACCAGTAGTAATGTCCAGTTGAATGTATTCGCTTCGACAGTTTTGTAATCGAGCGATGTTGCAAAGAATGCTTCCAACATCCAATTTAAAATCATGTCACCAGATTAGTCATTAAATTTATTTCAGTTTGCAATGAAACTTCAGAAGCAGACTGATGATCCTTCAACAGCAGAAGATTTTCCCAGCTTATTTGAGGAGGAAATCATTGATGAAGACGAAGTTGGCGGGGGTGCAACTGATTACGTTCCAATTGATAAAGAACAAAATAAACTCGAAAATGTCAAGCTGAAGCTGTTTCGTCGAAAATAAATGTTTGTCTGACCAACCGTTCGTAGTTCTCCTATGACTATTGCTGAGACCGAGAGACTGTGGACATTTTTTGAGAGAGGCATTAGTAAGAATGGAACCGTTGAAACCATTTCAATTATTTCGCTTCGTTCAAAAACTGCACATACATTTGCATACATCTGCACTTGATACTCTGCAAAGCCTGCTGATAAAGAATATGCTGAATTTAGAGTATAATACGCGCGCATAGTTGCAAATTTTGTAATAAATCGTATATCGGTGGTTCAGTTTGTTCATAATCCATTTATTACAAGCACAACACATAGAGACACATTTTGATACGTACAAGCAAGAATAGATAAGAGAAGAAGAATGCGACAATCGCTGCGCTTACAAAATCATTTATTTAGTCAATTCATTTCTCGACCACTGTCTCCTTATTTCTGAAGAATCAAGGCATTAATGTGTGCTACTTGCGTTGCTCTATATTTTGCAATTAAAATCAGCCAGATTGGTATAGTAGTTGCAGAATTTTTTATTGTTTTATTGGGCACGACCGATGTTGAACTGCTGAATGGATGCTGAACTATTGAGTGCTAACAAACATACCTGTAACCAGGGGGGGTCCAGGGGGGGGGTCACCCCCACCCCCAGCC
>JAQGAX010001816.1:0-10155 GCA_034698105.1 Plectus exinocaudatus | reverse complement strand
TTTCCTGCAGCAACAATTATCGAATTTACTATGCTGCCTTTTAATGTCCTATTTGGCGTTCATGATAACAGCAGTCATTCGTTTAGAGTATTCGAAACAATATGGAGAGAAAAGAGCACAATTTGAACGAGAGATCTAAATGGGTTGATTACCGATCGATGATCGGTAATCAAGAAATAGAAGCACCCTTTGGTGGTAGTCGAAAAATAGTATGGCAAACAACAGTATAAAAACTGTAAATTACATCTCAGTGGGTCTCGCAGCGATTACTACTTCGGATCTTAGGCTATTCGGTGCAGTGGTGGTGGGAACTGACTATCAACGATTTACCGACGATTATTGCTGAATTTGAAGTTGCAAGAAAAGTTAAACTTTTCAGGAAGATAGCTAGCTTGTTGTTGGCCTAATTGATCTCGAGTTACACCCGATCATGAAACGAAGGCATCAAGATTCAGAGCTTTCTGGCCAGCCAACGCGCACTCGCGGACTATTCAAAATCATATTGGATCACGACCATGTCGTACCTAGCTGTCCTCACGGTTTGCCTCAATATTTTCCCTTTTTCAAAGCATTACTGAGCTCAAATTGCAGGCCCGTGCTTGTTGTTCGCGCGTCAAAAGGAGAAAGCCCAACAATTTTTCGCGTGTGCAGTGCATCGCTCAAAGCAGTGTTCTTTTCATCGAACAGTAGTCGCCGACAAAGTCGCCCGATCGTCTGCCGCCGCCATTGACGTTGACGAACCTTCGCACAAACAGCTTCGGAAAAGGTAATACGTGCTTTCTGTCGTGCGCGACTTCATATCGTCACGTCATCGATGAATAACGCGTCCTTTCTCTCATACGCCGATCTGCCTCCACACCACGCGGGCGCACCCTTCACGCCCGCGTGACTCGCTGTCTTATAAGCTTGTGACAGAGTCATCGAGCGCTTTTCTCCGACTTTTTATCTCACACGTCGGTTAGGTCTATTTGCGTTTCTTGCCGGTCCATCGTTGTGTACCCAAAAGAACTCTTGAGGCGTGCCCTCGCGACACTTTCAACGTACAGCCACAACCATACCTTGATTTAATTATATTTTATTCAAGATTTGTTCGCTTGGCGAAGTGTCCAGATGAGGCGTCGTTTTGTCGATCATGTGGTGAGCTCTTTTCGAGCGAGGAACAGCAGAAGCACGTGGAAGGTCCAAAGCACAACGTCGTTCACAGTCTTACGAAGCAGCAACTTCTGCGACCGACCAAGCTGCTGACCGCTTTGACCAACAAAGAGGCTGAAGCGGTTCGTCCTTTCATCGTGTTTTTATCAGCAACAGTTTCGATTGCAGCAGTACTGGTTCGATCAGACCACTTTGGATGTCATACGATCGTATGTGACGAGTGGCGGCTTCGACGGGGTACTGTGCGTCGGCGCTCCCGTCGTCTTCGAAGAACTTCGTGCCACCAAAACAACTCGCGTCTTCCTGCTCGACTACGATGCGCGCTTCGTAGGGTTCCTGTTGATTTATTTACTTTTATTTCTTTGCTCAACTGTGACCACTTTGCAGATGCAATTCATCAAACCGAGTGAGATGGCCCGCTACAGTATGCTGGTCGATCACTTCTTCGACGCCTTCGGAGCTGAGGAATGCGGTCGCTTTCTGGCGGAGACGAGCAAACTGCTGATTGTGTCTGATCCGCCGTTCGGCGCAATGGTCTCTCCGTTGCTAAAGAGTCTCGGACAAATCGCGGAGCGGCACAAGAAGCTGCACAACGGCACTTCGGTCGAGTGCCAGAAACTGGTTGCCCTACCATACTTCCTCGAGAAACAAGTGAAGGACTACGATGCTCAAATGAAAATGGCTGACTTCAAAGTTAGTATCTGGCGTGCGTACTGCTAGGAGACATTTCCATGTTGCAGGTTACTTACAGCAATCATCCAGATTTTGCTGCTTCGAGGCCGAGCCCTATTCGTTTCTTCACGACTGCATCATTGCAGTCGTTCGTTCTGCCGATCGGTCTAGGCTACCGGTGGGTGTTCCAGACTTGTTTTGTCTATTCTAGCGTCATATCTTATTTTTTGTTTTGATTATTGAACGTGCCGAATTGAACATTAGTCATTTTGACCAAATTTCAGCTATTGTGATTCATGCAAGCGTTATGTTGCCAAGAACAACGAACATTGCGATCAGTGCAACGAATGTCCCTCAAAAGTAAGTCGTTGTGGCGCGGCAGACGGTCATTGGTTGTTATACTAATCGACGATTTGCAGGACGGCAAGCAATACAAACATTGCAATCGATGCAAACGGTGCGTCAAGCCGACCTACGCCCACTGCGGCAAATGTCGCCGTTGTCATCTGGACGGCAGATGCGTCCAGCCGTTGAAAAGCGTGTCATTAACTGTTACTGAAGCAAAACCGACCAAGACGGTCAAAGCCAAGCGAAGGAAGACACCGTTGCATTGATGAGTGAATCATTCAACAATGAGAGTGTTTTTCATGCGAAGTCAATGGTGTCATTGACCTGTCGTTGTTGATTTGCATCGTTGAAATTGGCTGTTGTTAAGAAGTTCTATTGCGTGCGGTGTTACCGGGACCGTGCGTGTGCGATGGGCGGCGAGGGTGGCATCGGCGTATTCGCTGAGTTGGTTAGTGGCTGATTGAACCGTAATTGCGCAGCATTGATGACGCGCCGCGAGAGGGCGCTACTGGACTAGCGAGCGAGCGAGCGCTGCGGCGCAGACGACGACCGGCTGCTGGCTGAGCTCCAACAGGCTTCTTCAGTAGGCTCGGGTCCGTGCGGCGGAATCGTTGCTCGCCTTTTAACGAGCGCACCGCCGTCTCCGCCCCCGTCTGTTCGATCTGATCGGCCGCTTTCGCCCGATTCCTTGGTCAGCAACCACTCGGCTCGACTGCGCCACACTCCTTGCTCGGGTCAGTCATTCATTGTCGATTCAGTGGGCTCCGAATCGATTGGTCGCGGATCAGCCGGCCGCCTTCTGCTGCTTCGTGCGCGATGTTCGGTTGATGCCTAATTAGCCTTCGATCGAAGACGTCGCCGCAGTTTTGGGCGGATAGTTGGTGGGAAGCATTGATCCACCCCGCGGGACGCCACCTGCATCGCATCGATTTTCACGAAGCGGGCGGCCGGCCAAGAGGTGCACGGTTTCAGACGGACGACGAGCGTTGGTCGGGGCATGTCCGGTCGGATAGAAGAGCTGATGACGCGCGACGACGAAGAGGGCAGCGATGACCGGCTGAACGCGCCGGACGACTCTGCATACGACGGCGACTCTCCCACCGGAAACAACCGCCTCTGCTCGCGCGTGACCTTCTCCGAGGAGTCGGTTGTCGTCGACGAGCTGTTCGACACCCGCGTCGTCAGCGCTACCGACGAGGATGGCGACGACAAGCCGCGCGAAGGCTGGGACAACAAGGTTCAATTCCTCATGGGCGTCATCTCGTACGCCGTCGGGCTGGGCAACGTATGGCGATTCCCTTACTTGTGTCAGGAGAACGGCGGAGGTGCGTCTTGCGCTCGTGTACGCGCTAATGACTGGGTATTGGCTGCAGGCGCCTTCTTAATACCCTACTGCATCATGATGTTGCTCGAGGGCATGCCGCTCTTTCTCATCGAGATGGGTATCGGCCAACGTCTACGCACAGGTCCCATCGGAGTCTGGAACGCCATTCATCCGTATTTGGGTGGCGTCGGCGTCGCTTCTGCCGTTGTTTCCTTCCTCGTCGCCTTATACTACAATGTGATTATCACCTGGTGCCTTTTCTACATGGGCAATTCGTTTCGAAGTCCGCTGCCATGGGCCGTAAGCAGTTTTTATTGCGTTTCACTCGTCTCTAATTGTGTCGATTGGGCGCTGATATAGACCTGTCCGAAGACGGGACCGAACGGGACGGACGACAGAGAGTGCGCCATGTCGTCCTCGCCAACCAGCTACTTTTGGTACAGGACCGCGATCGACACGAGCTCTTCTCTGGGTGACATCGGCGGCATGAATTGGCATATGACGGGCTGTCTGGTGCTGGCGTGGACTGTCGTCTACCTTTGTGTGATGAAGGGGATTAAGACGAGCGGAAAGGTGCGTTCATCTGCTAGTCAGCCACTTGCCGTCTCGCTCAAGAGCTAAGAAAGCCGTTTTGCGCTGTGGGGCCGGTTGGTGCAGCCATCGGCAAACATTAGCTTCAGCTGCGGGCAGCCCGCCAGGGTCAACGCGATCGACGCCGGCGAAAGGTCGTCGGGCGACGGACGGAATTCGCGCAGAAAAACGCAATCCGTCGACCGGTTTTTACAAGTACCGCCAACTGATCGCCGACGCCCACCCCGACGCAAATTAAATCGCCAGACGTCTCGTTTTTCACCCTAACTGCTAATGCGATGCCAATTGGCTCAAAGGACAAAAGTCAAATGATAGTACTCTCAAGTTCGGCATCGTTACTGCCAGCCGCCGACGATGGCATTGTCTCCGGCGATTAATTTGCCGTTGAGAATGTGAACGAGGGTAATGCGCGCTATAAAGGCGCGGGATGGGACAGACGGGTGGTCGATGGTCTGCCGCGGCGCTCGGGGAAGATGGGCAGAACGTTGAAATTGATGCTTGGGTGCGCGTGTTAGCGCGGGTGGCGGCGAGCTGTCACCGATCGGCGTCACGGGCAGCGGGTGCGCTCCGTGGCTGGGCAGCTGTCGACCGCCGTTGCTTCTCAGACCCGCGGCTCTGTGCTCGACCGGAAAGCGGTGTCGACGCACCCTTGGCAGCAATAAATTGCAGCATGCGCTTCTGTGCACTGCCGACGGCAACAAATGAGCTCCGTCGCGCCAACCTGCCGCCACCCCGTCACGCAGCGTTCAGTCGGCGCTTGAACGCATCATGCACATGCCACTCATCGCTCATCCGCTCATTTCAGGTCATGTACATCACAGCCACCTTCCCCTACGTCGTGACGACGATCTTCCTCATCCGCTCGATCATGCTTAACGGCGCCATCGAAGGCATCGAATACATGTTTACACCGAACGTAAGCTTGCACTGATTGACGATAAGCGGCGGCGCGCTTCTTGCGTTTCCGACTGATCGGCGGCAGACGAGACTGCGACCGATCAGAGTGTTCGGTCGGCAATATCAAAGGCGCACGCGGGTGGTCGAAGACGGTCTTTTTCGGGCGGCACGTAGCAGCCTGCTGTGCGCTTTTCGGCTAGCCGCTGGATAAGTCGCCCAGTGCACGCCAGACGACGACCTCGTGGCCGGCGTCGATATTGATTGGCGCCTGGCCAGCGCAGTGGACGCCATCCGGCGGACCGGGTCGATTCGGCATTGTCTGTCTGCGTGCTGCGGACTGGGCGCGACGTAGCGGGAACCTGTGTGTGTGTGCGAACTGCGGAGGCGCTGGAGAAGGACACGGGGAAGCAAGACAGATGCGCGCAGTAATCTGATGAGAGGATTATTTAACTGCGCATTTGTTACATACGTGATCGTCGAGTGAGACGTCGCGGCGGCCGTCAAGCGAGACGGGGGTCCGTCCGTAGTCGTCGACGGGGAGCGGTGTAAAATGGAATGTTTGAGAGAAGACAAAACAAACAGACATGCGCCATGTGACGCAACCATACATCGCCCACTCTGTCTCGTTTATAGCTCGCCCGTCTTCTTGACCCAAAGGTATGGCTCGACGCCGCCACCCAGATCTTCTTCTCCATGGGACTCGCGTTCGGAGGTAAGCCTAGCATCCGGCCCGCTCATCCCACACTCGAGCACGTTCAGGTCTGATCGCTTTCGCTTCATACAATCCGATCAAGAACAATGTGAAACGCGACGTCATCATCCTGTCCATCGCCAACATCGTCACATCGCTGTACACCGCCTTAGTCATCTTCTGCGTACTCGGCTTCATGGGTCGCACCAACACTGACAAATGCGTGTTAAAGTAAGCCCCTTTCTGCGGGCACTCGGCAGTTAATGAACGCAGTGATGTTTCAGGAATAGGGATTTGATTTTGGAGGTCTATCCGAATAGGTTTGTGTCGAAGGAAAAGATGTACGAAGCCGTACCATTTGAAGAGTTCAAAGCGCTGATGGAGCACGACCGCAAAGGCTTGAACCAGAGCTCCTACGCAGGCATCGCCAACATGACAGACAAATGCGATTTCAATGAAATCGTCGGTCAGGTTGGTGTAGCAACTATTGAATATGCGTGTTAGAAGCATAAAAGTGCTTTGGTACAGGCCGCCCAGGGAACGGGCTTGGCATTCGTCGTCTTCACGGAGGCAATTGTGCAGTTTCCATTCCCACCGCTCTGGGCGGTATTGTTCTTCCTCATGCTTCTCATGCTGGGCCTGGGCAGCATGTTCGGCACCCTCGAAGGCGTCATTACCTCGCTGCACGACATGAAGCTCTTCCCGTGGCTTAAGAAGCCCATACTCACCGGTGCGTAGTGCCCTGATGGCGCCCTGCCGAGAGAGTAGTCGATTTCATCGATTGCAGGCATTCTGTGCGCGGTGTGCTGCACTGTCGGTCTGATATTCGCCACTCGAGCTGGCGAGTATTGGGTCACGTTGTTTAACGAATTCGCCGGGTCCTATGCACTGATGGCAGTCGCTTTTTGCGAAGTCGTAGCCGTTACCTACGTTTACGGCCACAGACGGTGCGCTTTCTATTTTCGGTTTTCGGACGCGTAATCCGCTCTATTCGCTCAATGTTGCAGGTTCTCGCGCGACATTGAATTTATGACTGGCGAATACCCGGGCCGATATTGGCAATACACGTGGCGGTTCATCTCGCCGGCGATCATGTTCTTCTTGTTCTTCGCGTCACTAATCATGTCCATCAAGAACCTTCCCACTTACTTGGTGTACAGCGAGCAGACGGTGTGTGCTCAGCTATGTTGTTCGTGGGAGTACGCTGACGATTTTTAAGGCGCAAACCGAAAAAGCGCCGTACCCTGGCTGGGCGCTGTTCATTGCGGGCGGAATGGTATTCAGTGCGATGGCTCCTGTACCGTTCGTCTGGTTCGTGCGCAAGTTCAAGATTTGGAAGTTCGAGGGAGACATCCCAGTGGTAAGGTGTCTAATATCTTTTCGTGACCAAAGTATGGTTGATAGGCGTCGAAGCGATTGGGTTCGACTCCGAGCACGACGTACATGCTCAAGTCTCAGCAGAGCTTCAATCGAATCAACGAGTCGACCGGATCGGAACTACAAACGGCTGGTTTGACTTTACAAGTACCACGGGAGCGTAATCGAATCAATGGAGATCGGAAATAATTTTTCACCGATCGACCGGGAGCTCTTCCTTGTTATATGGCGCAATGGTTCGTTCCTACCTGCGATGGCCTGCACTAAGTCCTTCAATAATTCAGTGGAGCAAGTATTAGCGCGTTCTTTCGTAACCTCATACAGCAGATAGTTGGCATTAATCTAGTGTACTGTACAAAGTGCCATACAATTGTTTCGGTAGGGTAGCGTTTCCTTCCTTGCTTGACACGCCACACGTCTGTTACTAGAGTTTAGCTGATGATGTGTAAAGTGTGCAACCGTGCGAAAGAGTCGTGGGATAACAGAACGGATAGTGCGTTGTTGTCGGCCGAAGAGAGAAAGTCGACAGGTCACTTGTCCCCCAGGGCTTTTTGTTTTGGGTACTTGCTGTGATTTATACGATTTACAAATAACTTCGGTTTCTATTTTTCTACGATTTCCTTACTGTTCACCCTTGTTGTCAATGTTTTCCACGTGGTCTGTGTCGTGTGTCATGTCGTGTATGCTCTGACATCTACGATCACTCTTTTCTTACTGTATAGTTGGTTTTATTCGATACACACTGTCATGACGCATGCACATACAGGTGATAAATGGCCATTTTTCTTCAGAGATTTTATTGGTATTCGTGTTGCCGATGGCTATGTGAACCCGTAGTGAGCCGTGGTTGGAAAATTGAATCGCGTAGCGCGAGCCTTTATGTATCATAGCAGAATGTTTCTTCTATGTATTCCCGTCGACGATTCATTTGCCCGTTTCAGTCCCAGTGCGTTGAAAGTTTGCCGCATAATGAGATCATGCATATAATGTTCACAGTTGTTTTGTCGTATAAAGTTGTATTACGGTATCCGCAGAGTATTATGTTAGCTAAAAATTTATGTGTTCATAAATTGTACATTGCTCATCACCCAAAAGAAGAACAGTAAAGGATAACTATCCGTGTGCGCGTATGATACCCAACGGAACTGCACACTGTCGGCGACGGTATGGCGGTATCGGAGCGAAGGGCGGCATATTGATGAGATGGACGCGATTTGAATTCTGTGCCAAGCGGTTTCGACGTTGGCATGAAGCGTGATGATCGACGTGTATTGCTTTTGCGCTCTTCGAGAATGTTTGCAAAGGGCTGGTGGCGAGGCAGAGGCGAGAAATATTTGAACAGCTATTCAGACGGGCCATGGCGCGCAGCGCTCATCGTTGCGGTCAGGTCTTGCGCCACTCAGTCCTACGTCATTTTGCTCTTAGCCGGCGTCACCCGTCCGTCTCAGTCACGCGGACGCTATTTATTCTCCGTTGCTCAGCTTTTTTTCAATCGCAATCAGGCTGTCCTCAATCTCTGCCAAAAGCACGTTGCATGATGCGGTTCAGACGCGCAAGTAGCACACGACGACCACTAACTTGCACGTATTTCGTTGAGCACACGAATTTCCCAAAATAGAAAGACATATCGATATTAAGCTACGAAGTTTTCCTGCGCTCCACAATTAGTAAATCGTGCACGTAGCACTTGAATAACGAAGTGTTTCATAGTGAACGCAAAAGAGCAACATCTATTTATGTAATGAACAGTGAGGCATTCTTTGTGATATGGATACTGTAACAGGTTGAAGAGCAAGTACCATATTGAAATGAGCCAATAATCATCGTATTACGCTGAGCAATCAATAAAAGTAGTTGAAACAGAGTCTTTTAATCTTAGCTGACGCACGTCAGCGGTTGGAATGTGATGCAATATTCAGTGGCACAATTCAAGTTAGCTTGACGTAAAGCATTCATGCGTTCACTTAATCATTTGCGGTCGTCAGCAATAAATTTTTCCAATAGCTTTGCGTGGTGCTTAAGCACAGAACGGATGCTACCAGATCGGACGAATTCGGACGTGGGAGAATCGTACGGCCGTTCCGCTTCAACCGTCTGTTGACCAGCTCTTCGACTCGCATTGTCTCGAAATCGATGACCGCACTCTGGACAGACCAAAGAGAGCCGCTCTTCGTCGAAACGACGCCGTTCATCGAAAAGCAACTCCTTCTGGCGTCTCAACTCGCGTTCTTGTTCCTATACGATAAAATAAGCTGATTAAAATAAAACACTATAAAACTATTAGCGGTACTGACGGCGCTGTGGCCGAGTGGTCTAAGAGCCTAGGCTCGCAGCCACAAGGTCAGGGGTTCGACCCCCAGCAGCGTCGTCCCCGGTGTCAGGCCTGCGACAGCCGACCGAGGAGCACGTATCGCATTAGGAGGGTCAGAAAACCCGAAAAAAGCTTACCCCACGACATAGTGGGAATAAACAGCTTAAGAAAACGATTAGCGGTACTACCAGCAGATATTCTCGCTGCCTCACGGAGCTTTCTCGTTGATCATCCCATGCATGACGACGTGTGTCCGCAGCAGCTGATGCCTCCTAAATTGCCGTTCGGATTGAAGCAAACAAGCAGAGTGAACAGCAGCTGACCAGATTGAGCCTGGCTATGTCGGACTGCTTGTCACGCAGCTCATCGATGTTTTGTCGCGCGACGAGGCGTTGGCGCTCGAGTTCTTCTCTGGTCCGTTCCATCTCAGCGCATTCATCCATCAGCGTCTGCTCGAGTTCGATCAAGCGCTGCTGTTTGCGCTCGTAATCGACTCGACTGCGTTCCATCAGGTCTTCGGCGCGTTCCACTTGCCGCAGTTTCTCCTCGAGATTCGTCGCTTCTCTGCGCAAACGAACAACGTCTCGATCGCGCTGAACGGTAAAAGTCCCCTTTTCTTGCTGAATAGATTCCTGCTCGCGAAGAACACGCGCCAATAGATCGTGCTGTTCAGTCAGAAATATTTCCTAAAAATCTTGTATTATTTGAGTTCATTAGTGAATGTACAGTACCCGAGCTTGATCGAGCTGCCGCCTCTGGCGATCAGTTGCTTCCGCGATAGCTCGCTGCTCT
>JAQGAX010001815.1:0-10155 GCA_034698105.1 Plectus exinocaudatus | reverse complement strand
TGCCCTGTTTCAGGTACTTCCGCAAGTAATTCATTTTTCTTCACAACCGGCACAATATCAAGTTGTAAAAATGATCTGACATTCACATTGTGGCAAGATATCGTCAAAAATCAGGTATATTGTTCACTGACCTTACAATTTGATGTTCAAATCGCCTCAAGAGTACCAGAAATCCGAGAATAGCGACAAACGCCAACATATTTCAACGTATCTAGTGTTAATTTGAATATCCTAAAAATAATCGTTTTTCGATAAATTTTCTCAAGGCAGTAATAAATTTTCCAGGTCCATCGCGCCATAATTTGAGTTACAGTACGGAAGCCAAAACTTCAATGGTATCGTTTGTCTTTGTCCGGGTTGATTTCCATTGGTCCTCCCACCTATTTCTGCCCCTGCACTACTATACAAGCAGCTGGCTGTATTAAATATTTTAGCCATACACGCTAGCACATGCTCGGGATGCAGTTGCCCAAATTGCCTCGCAATTTGGGGCCGCGTACCTTGGATCTGCTCGGTTGAATCTGAATGGAAGTGTCATCGAAACGTATCCTTTGTTCAAACGTAAGGGCTATTATTTATTGGACAGTATCTTTCGCCAAAAACTAAATAGTAAAAATGTAAAAAGTTTCGAAGTAAGCACATGAACTGTACAAAATATAGAGATCATGACATCCGATTCACGAGTATGAAGACGAGTCAGAGACGGAAACGTTTTTCTTGAATCTGTTATAGAAGAGAAAATCCAAACGCATTACTGACTAATTTAAATCGCTACTAGTATTCGATTCATTTCGTTATTATTAAGCGTAGCGCATGGATTTGTTGGTCGAAAGATATGGAGTCAAATCGTTATCTTAAGTTTTTTTTGAAAAAATAGATCATTTCAGTTGGCAACATTGCATTGGAGTACCCATTATATTTGCCTGGAAGAAAATGACGTCAAAGGAAGCAAAAATCAATCTGAAGACTTCTCGAAAAGAACCTGGATGTAAACATCAATGCGTTTATTTTTATTTATTTGCTATTTGTTTGCCATTGTTTCTTTGCCACAGAAGACCGACTCTCTTTTGACAAGCTGATTTTTATTCGTCACAGTATATAATGTTATGCAAAAGAATGATTCGCTGTTAGTCGTCAATATAATTGAGACACATCGCATTTCATAAAATTTAAAGATCATTTCCTCGAAAACAGAGATGGGCCGAGGGGTTCGGTGGTGCCACCTTCCACAAATAAGATTCGACTGTATCGCCGAGAATATGATAAGCTAAACGTTACTGCTTCCCGTCGGATTCTTCCCAGAGGGATTTTCCTCGTACTTTTCAGTGTAATATTGAGATTTCCACAAAACAGAATGGGATTTTTGACAATTCTGGGGTGAGCAACCCCAATATGCTTGCCCACCAACCTTTGTAATGGATCGCAAAGGATGTCAAACGATCCATCGGTGCCCCAGATTTATTATGAAGGAGCAAAGCAAAAGCATTCCAATACAGAATCAATACAGGTGGATGCTCCCCTCCCTCTGGGCGTTTCCAACCGCCCTCTACCCCTCCTCACCGACCTATGTCCCGATGCCAAAGATACCGGACGTCTACTTTAACATTAGCATGTGTTATAGACCATGACTCGTTGACAAACAATAAAAACTTTATCATAAAGTGCCTAAAGACTTTGAAAGCTACATACTTTTAAATGTCATATAAATCGGGTAGGGCGGGGCTTATTTTTCAGCCGAACCTTGAGCTGAGCTCGACTGCACGGGTCCATCCAATTCGAACCTGTATTAACAGCAATAGCGCGCATCAGTGATCGTGACTGTTGCTTGAAATAGCTATATAGAGCATCACGAACAGATGTGTAATGAAAATATGTACGATGCGCAGTATTTAGAATGGATTCAACTACCACAGTCGCTGGCACATTCAATAACAGGTTGAAAATGAAGAGAAGCATGCATTCAGTGGCAGTGCTAGGCGGTGGTGGGGGGTTCTACATTGTCTTTCAGATTTCCCCAAGATTTTGATAAGGCTCTTCTCTTCTTAGCAAATTTTTATTTATTCCCAATCTGCATATTCCTATCTCAAGATTTGGTAGCTTGTGCTACGTTGCAAGCAAACATAGCAAACATTAGCAAACATTAGATGCATATGCATACATGCAACGAAGGGCGGAAACTTAGGGCGATCCAGGTTTTATCCAGATTGACGACCTTTTTTAAACAAGAGATCGCCAAAAATTTTTGGAGGATATAACGCATAGCCGATAGAGGAATAGTGGAAAAACGTCCGAAATATCCCCCAGTCAATACTTGGTCTTGTCTGATATTACGATAGCCCAGTGGCTCGAGTGCTTTGCTTCAAAACCGATTCCATGCACGCTTGAAAGACCATATCCACATTGTCGGTGTTCGTAGCCGTAGTGAAATAGGGGAATATTCCTCGTTTTGGCGGCGCCACTGACAAGAATAACTCGCGGATATAATGTTTTGCAGGTTCGAGAGAGTTATCACCTAAATATTCGTGTTAAACTCGTGTTGCCTAATTTGTGGGTTGAAACTAATGAGAAATTGTTCAGCAAACATGGACATATGGGTCACATAGTTCTTTATTAGCCCAGAGTTAACCCAGTGGCTCGAGTGCTTCGTTTCATTACAGACTCCATGCACGCTTGAAAGACCATATCCACATTGTCTGTGTTGGTAGCCGTTGTGAAATAAGGGAATAATCCTCGTTTTGGCGGCGCCACTGACAAGAACAAATCGCTGATATAATGTTTTGCAGGTTCGAGAGAGTTTTCTCCTAAATATGGCGCTAAAATCATATTGCCCTGCTTGCAAATTGAAACTAGTGAGAAAATCTTTAGCTAAACTTAGTCAAATGGGTCTCAGGTCGACAATAGGTAAGTCACGCAACACGAGCACAGTCACAGTACAGTAAGGATAAGAAATAAGTCCAATATGCGCGCTGATTCTCCAATTTTATTGGCAATGATTCCACTTACGTGTAATGCATCGTTATTTAAGCCATAGATGTAACATGTATCGAAATTTGGGGGGATTAAGGAAAAAGCTTGCATAACAAGGGTCAAAATTACAATAATCAGGCAAAAATATTGGGGGTAACTCAAAAATTTGAAAAATTGAAAATTTTCGGTCCATTTTTAGGGAGGTTAAGATTTTTTTGTCGGGTTGCGGGCTAATGTAACCCCAAAGTAACTCCACTTACATATATGATTTAAGCGCCTCATAGTTTGATTAGTCTGTGTCATCACCTATGAAATAAACGTTCAACGCGCATATTGATCATTCGTATCGGCTCTAACTGAAAGTTTAATGCAAAAAACAGACGAGCAGTATGTAAAATCTTGAAATCTACAAAACTACCGGCGTTTAGCCCCTTAAACAAATTCAGGGATGGTTGAATTATAGAGAGATTTATGAGACACTCACCAAGCGGCCCTCGACTCACTGATAGCGATTTCGGTGTTCTATCCGCCTCTGATACTTGCAATACTGAATTTGTTCCCAAATGAAAATTTGCCGGCTCTTTGGCAAAAATGCCAGTTATGTATGGTCCAGATTCAGGGGAATTCATTCGCAAAACCCGAATTCGTTCGTCTGTTTTCGAATTTTTCGATAAAATCATGCGATAATACTATATCTGATTGTCTTACGAATTAAAGAGTACGCACCTTCATAATCAGGGAAACACTCAGAGAGGTCCACTTGTTCGAGAAGCTCTTCAAAAATATCGACTTTGTTCAGAAATAAAAGCAGAAAGGCGTTCTTGAGAACACGATTCGTCGAAATGTCTTGGAAGATCGTTAGAGCAGACTGGAGATGGTTGGCCTAAAATTGAAATGGTTTATTTGCAATAATTAGGGAAAACAGGATGGCCAACGAATGTAATAGATTTTTGTATTGAAGTGATTCAAAAATCTGTAGTTTTCGTTTTCAATAGTAACAGAAATGCTGAAAGCAGTCCACAACTTATTTGACCATTATTATTTGCTATTGTGCACCCTGATCAACGAAGTGTAGCAAAAAGCTCATACATTCTTTTTGAACCTAAACATAAAATGAGCATTCAGATTTGAAAAATTACCTGGTCTTCAGCTTCGTCGGCTTTCTTCGCGTAACCGGAAAGGTCAACAATAAACAAGACAACTTTCACGTCGTCGAAGCAGTGCAGCCATTTCCGCCGCTCCGATTTTTGGCCACCAACGTCGACTAGTCTGAAAATATGTCACAGAATGTCTAAAGGAAATTGTACTTTTCAGCACTGATAGAATTGTTTCTAAATTGTGCGTTTATATAATGTACTACGGTTATCTTATTTAAATAAATATACTACAGCGCAGACCTGAGCGTGGGTATACGGAATATTTAACCTTGATTCCTGTTCAAGTCCTTTCCCTGTCGAGCACACATAAATTTGTTTCATCAACTTACTTTAGATTAACGTTTTTGAACTGAAAACTTGTAACAAAAATTCCCGTTGTCGGCGCACGAGAACGAAGAATATCCTGAGGTGTTGGAACAAAATCCAATGTACAAACTCGCTCGAGTTGATCGTACCAGCTGAAAAATGTAATTATTGCTTCGTTCCTGTGCTGCCGTCACTATACGTAGTGACGTAAGCGTAGACATGATCAGCTGGAAAGGTGCAATTCACATTGGCTAAAATTTGAATTGAACGAGATCTATTTCTATCCAACATATCAAGTTGCTCTCAAAAGATATTTATTCGGTTCCTAAATAAAATATGAAAATAATGTGGTCAAGTGAAACTTGCTCATAATTTCTTGTCATTTAAAACTGTGGCATTGTCTGTCTCAGTTGTTTAGGCAGAGATAGTCAAAGTTCTACTCGCTTTCATTTTTTGACCGCTCCAGAAGGCCATGAGGACCTCCCCCCAGTTTCATTGCCTGAACTTAACCCATCATTGCAATAACGATCATAAGAGATTGAGTCAGGGCCTATTTGATGCTCAATGCTCTATTGATAATTATAATGCATGCCACAAAAGCCAGTCAAGAACTCTTTAGAACACAAGCAAAAGTTCTTCGTTTACATTTTGAGCTTCGTTGGCATCGATATGTTTGACCTCGCCGATAGGACGAGCCTGCTTCTCAAGGCGGATTTTAATTTGCAGACAGATAAACGTACGAAATCTAATGGTGTTAATTTTTTCGAATGTTACTTTTCGAAGACAACCAAAAATAACTGCTAAGATGTCCTCTTTTGAGAGAACCCCCATCTTAGAGTATCTCGAAGTATGTGTGTGGAACAATCCAAAGAATCCAGAATTATCTGGAAGATCTACTAGACCCACTGCATACCTCTGTAAACCTTTTCAGCAGTCCACTTCGCTATTGAATTTGAATCCCTATAGACGGAATAAGAAAGTAAACGAAAAACGTACTATTTAGTTGAATCAAGCAGATCAATTTCATAATGTCGATGATAGACTGCTTGAAATTGCGGCGATTTCCAAGCAGTCGTGAGCAACTGGCCAAGTTTCGGATTAAGGGTGCCGCCCTCTTGCACTGAGTGTCGAAATTTGCGATTGATTCGTTTTATTAACTTCTGAAGAATATTTTATTTATTTCGGATTCAGAGAAGGCATTTCTCCAAGAAATTTGCATGAATTCGGTTACGATAAATCATCACAGTAATTAAATAGTTAGCTAATAATACATAACTGATCATTTTAATAAGTGCAATTACGTACATTTGCTTAAAATATCGTAATTAACACTATTGAGACACTGTTTGAGACCTAGCGGGACTTTTTATGGTCGCAATTCCGCTGATCATTAGAGGATTCTTAAATACATGTAGCAGGGCAGCGAGATGAAATGTTCTCAAACCTTTCCAGTACCGATATTAAACGACTTTGGCAGTAGCTTATTTTGTATGACCCTATATATTTTAGCGGAGGCGTACCCACGTTCTACGCCTCCTGAAAATATACTATCCCTGAACTAATTCACAACAGAGATCGTACATTTAGCAAAGACCTCATCCGTTCTTGCCTATCTCTCAGAATTTCAATGCAGTGCTTTTTTGATTCTTTACTAATCTTTCTCTGTTCCCATCAAGCACATTGATTGCGATGGCAATAAATAATCCAATAACCCTTTTCGTATTTCATTCAATTAAATCTCTTTGAAAACAATTTCAACAATGAATCATGCCTGAAGGGAAGCGAGGTTAATTTCTACTTGTACGCAGCCCTGCACTAATTGTCGAAAAATCTCCATAATGTTTGCATGAATCAGGGTACGATAGTAATCGAGTTGATCGGGTCGCTGGAATCCATCTTTGTGAATGATCCTAAACGTCTTAGAAATGCATTTCGTGCTCACTATTATAGTGCAAACGGGCTAAGCTATGGGAAAAGAAATAAATTGCTTGGGTAGTGGGATAACAATTCCTTTCGGCGGTGCAATCTTTTGCCTTCTTAGAAACCTTGAATGCCAAATGCAAATTTTTTATATTACCGTCCAAACTATTTCGGTGAAAGTTATTTCGGTACCTTGGAACTTAGCCAGCTGACCATATATCTCAAAGGTTGAGCTTTACTGAAATAAGCCGATGCATGCCAATATATTTTATGCCGGTCTATTATGCGTCCGATGAATAGGGCGTTGCTAGGAAGGGGTACGAGGCAGTGCTTCCGCCCAGCAAAATAGCCCCATCCATTAAGAATGAACAATAGTGCCGTCCTAATATAACCATAGGACAGCGTGCCAATTAGTAAAAAGTGAACGTTATTAGATAATTTAAACCGCAGTTTACCAAATATTTGCCCGCGGCGACTGGAGAACTTTGCTGCCCTATAGCCATTCAGAGTTGCAAATGCCAAGGAATTCTGTACCCACTCTCGAAAAGTTCCCTTTATCTGTCATCCTACGTTTATCCCAGATGTGACTACAAGGTATGGGGGTAATATTATCTCAGACACCCAAATAACTTCACGGAGAAAGTCTGAAGGGTTAATTTGAAAAAGGTTTTGGATTTTGACGACCAAAAAGATAGCCAACGAAGAGAAAAATTTTGGCATCAAATTATCCCCAGTCGCTGACCCTCTCCACTTTGCTATGTCCCTGCCATTGATGGCGGATTGTAAATAAAGCGAAATACTGTAGGTACAGTATCCGCAAACTTACTGCATTTGCTTGCAGACAGTGCTTTTCCCTGATCCAGGACCACCTGAAACGAACACTCTTTATTGAAGATGTCTACATCGCTTCCATTTAAAATGTTTCAAATTTTGCTCGTGATACGAAAAAAGACACATTATTAGCATTCGAAAACGATGAGATCGTCTTCATAAGATGAAGGCGTGGGCAGTAGCACTTTGGGTCTCGAAAAGAACACTTTGATGCGCGACTACCGAAGGACATTGCGTTTAACTGAGCGCTCAACATGCGGTCATGCGCTCGACCTGTCTGTAGTGCTATTACTGGTAGCCGAGAAAATTAGCTGATGTAAAGCAAGTATCTTTGATAAAAATGAATAAATACTCTTTTCACGAAGTTGTTTTCAAAGAATGAACACGATCTATGAATAATTTCGTTTTTGATTAAGATAGTCGTTGCAATTAACGAGTCTGAACTCAAAAACACACTGATGGAATGAGACGATTGCTTTTATGAGGCATGAAATTTGCAGTGTCAGTATGCGAGCAGATGATGTTTGAAAAATTGTTCACGTAATCGTTTCATAATTAGCTCACCGAGTAAAAGCAGCTTCATGGTTTTTGAGTCTTCTTTCTTGCATTGATCAAGATAAGACTGTATTTCCGTGTTCCGTTGCCTAGCGACTGGTTCCAATCTCCAATCTAGTTCCGCGGGGTCAAGCGCTTTGCTATGATGGTCACTAATTCGACGGGCGCTTAGTCTAGAAAGTGCTTTCTGTTATTGGTATTGAATTTTGAGCCAACAATACTTTCGAAATTGGTATGCACACTAGTATTGATTTAGCTAAAAACCAATGTTGCTTTCTAATAGGTATTGTTTTTTTTGTTTTCTTTTGCAAACGATACGCATTCTGGGGACATTCTTCAGAAAAATTTATGCTCATTTGGCCACTCATGTTTTGATTTTAGTCCCAAAATCTCATGGTGAAAGTTTTGGACGATTCCAAACATACTTATTTATAGCTGAAGAAGAAGATTAATTGAAATTTTACAGCCATGGTTAGTGCAATATTAGCATTTCTGAGGATTGGTATTAATTAAATGAAATTGCACTCATATTGATATATCAATAAAAAATTCATTTTAATTGCCGTGATATTAATCTTTTCCGCACAGATAAGTATTCACTAAATTTACTATGAGAATAAATGGCTTGAATATTTCAGAAATAAACCGATCAACTAATACTCTTACCGGTTCGTTAACCCCGTCAAGCAAAAGTGCATTGCAGGTGAAGGCAGCGGATGAATACCGCTATGTCCACTTCAGGGAAGATTGTGCAAGCCGAGCAGCAACAGTGGACGAGATTCGAGTGATTCCGGGTTCGATACAAGTGACCCTATTAATGCCAGACCAATGATAAATGATATAAGTTAAGTATCAAATATGGCAAGGGTAGGATAGAATTGGTTACGCACAGAAATAATTCTTGCAGCACTGTGCAGTTCAAGGAACGTTATATCAGCTCACACAGCGATAGTGAGTGATATTCAAGTCGCTTTATCAATTTCAGACCAATGACCAATGTGGTAAGTTAGGTCTCAATCGTAGATATGGAACGTCTGAGCAGCCTGGGACGGGCAAGGCCGGAGGATAACCTAGATAGCCAATGTATCACGAACTGCTGCTCCTGGACTGCTGATGAGCCTACTCCTGGATCTTTTAATCAACCTCTGAAGGCACAGCTCTGCCCTGGACATCTATGGGCACAGACTATGCACACTAATTTCAAGTAAACAGAATGCAAACAATGGGTATTATTAATTATTGATAATCTTTTCGCACCTACTTGGCTTGGCCAAGAGCCATAAGAATAGCGCATATGTGCCCGTATGGTTGAAGGTTTGCATCATAATGCATCGTTATGTTGCCGCTTGTCAGAGAACCATGCATTACGATATTAACTAGAGTCATAATATGAGCGCTATTCTTCTGACTGTAAGCCAAATTGTGTTACAGGAACTGTGGATGGGTGGATAAGATCGGTGTACCCTAGGACCAGTTTAGAGGATAGGATACCCCTTTGGTAACCCATCTCACTGCTTTATGATGCCCCTGGCTTCTGAATAGCCCACCATTGTATAGTATCCCTGGACGTCAATGAGTACCCCACGGACTTCGCTTACCTTTGATTGTTCGTGAAACTGACGTTACATTGATTTGAAATGTCAGTTTACAAATACACAACGAGTAAGGTTGAGATGACTTTATTACTTTCGCGCAGCGCCGCACACTCACTCGATCACCCGCAGGAAAGAGTCTGTCACATGCGTGGGCAAGGCGGCTAATTGTCATGGTTACGTAGATGGAGATAATGAAGCCGTGATGACATAGGAGAAATGGTCGGCGTGGACTTGCTGTGCTCATTTAGCTATCGGCTGTCCGTAGTTGAGGTCGAGAACAAAGATTCATCATGTTACTCTCACTGCCAAAGGAAACATCAATGAGTCAGAGGGGGAGGGACAAACTCCCTCAGATCCGATGGGCATCTGGGAAGCAATGACCAGGCCCGCCTATGAGGTCATGGCATCAGGCTCTAAAGTTTTCAATTTTTTAGGTGAGATCCCCTTTACCATTTGGGACGCTGAAGGACACCAAGTCCAAGGGTGCAAAATAAATCATTTTGGGGATCTGATAAACATACTATTTATGGGTGTCCGCGGCGAGAAGAGGGTCTGAATATCTGGGTCGAACAATTATAAATGGCAATTTATACGTCACTCACATATATACGCATGCTGGTGAGGGCGCATACACATCCAGTGTAAACGTGGCAGTATTATGCATGTTTTTTCATCAATCATGTATTAATTTAATCGTTACAAAAGACCGGTTAACTTTTTTAAAATTAATTTTGTTAAAAATTGTCAATGGGCTGGCATGTATTAATTAATAAAATGAAAAAGTCAAGTTCTAAATTCTCCATTAAATTAATCATTAATTTAAT
>JAQGAX010001814.1:0-10161 GCA_034698105.1 Plectus exinocaudatus | reverse complement strand
CCTGCGTAACGCTCGCGTAACAGGGGGTCCGCGACCCCCCCCCCTCCCAAAGCGTTACGTAATTTGTGTACGGCCCCGAAGAGAAAATCATGGACTTTCAAATATTTTCACTGACTTTTTAGAGAAGCAATAAGCATTCCAGTAGACTCAGGGACTTCAGTTGACAACTTGCATTTCAAATGCAACGTCTGAAGATTATGAAATGAGTGAACGCTTTTATGCATAATTGTGTCGATAATCGACAAATGAAGAGTGTCGTTTGCGTATGAAAGCAACTTGATTGCGTTCATATTTCTGTTTCGAACAAGAATTGATATGATTGCTAAAGAAATAGAGCTATGAGAAATTTGTTCGCGATTAATGAAGTGACCTTCCTGATACTTAAACGTGAGAGTGACGCTTTTGATTTTGGACCAAGCTTCGAGAGTCCGAGTGTACTGTGCAAAGTATTTACATACGCGCTCCAAACGAATCAGTGCTTTCAGCGACTTCAGAAGTTCTAAAATCTTCGGTATTATATCGGCGTAGCAAAGATTTTCGATGAATTGTGAATGGTTGTACTTATTGATGCTGGTGTATTGATGGCAGCTGCTTCAATTCTTTGACTTCGAGCGAATGGTTCATCGCATGATGCTCTCATGTTCTGCAATAGTGCATTGTTGAACAAGAGCAACAAAAACTGACAAACCGTTGAAAAATATAAGAAGTCAAATCTAAAATGCAACCGAAGAATATATGTCAATCTTCCTAAAAAAATTGAAATGGAAAAGTTATTTTTGATTTCTGAATTTTAATTAGAATCATCATTCATATTTTCAATCGTCCTATAATTTTCGACTCTGAAATGATGCGCGCGAGAGGATTTTCATGGATAGTGAAGTGAGACAAGCAAAAAATAGGGATCGGCCGTTCATATACGTATAACGCGTTTGAAGGGGTTTGTACGTCTGAGAGGATCTGTTACGCGAGCGATACGCTTCGCTTTGGCAGGTTGCCGAAGGTTTGCTTAACTATAGGGAGGGAGGATCTCAGCCTAAGCTTTACTTGAGGGGGCGTCAAAAAGCGAGAATAAATAGTCGTGTTACGTAATTGAGTACAGCCCCTTCACGCTACTGACGAGGCGCATTTTACTTGCAATTACCTACTCCTCTGAAGTTTTGCGTCAACTGGTACGGTTGCTGACGGTTTGTTTGCATTTTCCAATAAACCGTATGGTTCACACGTAGGCGTCTGGCACAATTATTGATTATTTACGACGGACTTGTTCAGTAAGCGCGTTGTTGTTCACCAAAACGGGCTGAGATAAATTTTGGCGCAAGCAACGCGAACAAACAGGAAACAGGTTTGTTCGAATGATGTTTCACATTATGTGCTACGATCGGTAGAATTACTGGACGCTATTTTAAACGGCCGGTAAATTTTGTTCAAACGGCCGGTAAAAATTCTTTGATCAAAACGGCCGGTAAAAGCAGTGGGCTTGTCAAAACGGCCGGTAAAAATCGCAATACATAGATTTGACCGGATTATTATTTTAAGGGCCGCTATGATTGCGATTTTATAAAAATGTTTACTATAAAAATCGGCAACTACTACCTAAGCCTAGCTGCTAAGCCGAAAAATAAGGACACGAGTAAATTTCGAATGTGCTGTCGACAGATTCTGGATAATCCCTTATGAGCTATGAGCAATATGCACAGTTTTCATAGCTTTTTGAAAGTAGGTCTACGATTTGGCAAATTCGGTTTGGGTCATGAAAAGTATTCGTCACTTAGTGACGAAGTTTTTGGGGCCGTCTGGGGGTCATAGAAACCCCAGACGGGATTGCGATTTTTACCGGCCGTTTAGATTAACTCAACATTTCTTTACCGGCCGTTTCGATTAGTCCAATTTTTTACCGACCGTTTTGACAAGCTTACTGCTTTCACCGGCCGTTTTGATCAAAGAATTGTTACCGGCCGTTTGAATAAATGTCCAGAATTACTTTTAAATCATACAATGCAAGTAACTCAATGCAAGCAATCGTTAAAGTTCTTCTATTATTGCCATTTAAGGCCACAATTCAGCTGTCAAACGACATATTCGAATTAGATATAATAAAGTGATATACTGATCGAACAAATTCAAAATTCAAATAGCGTACAACGGCGTACAGGAGAGAGAGATTATCATTAACCAGCAAAATATCATAATAAGGTAGGTTGCAAATATAATTAAATGACAAGTACAGCAACGGTTATTCACAATAACCCACTATGTATTAAGCAATGAGAAAAAGAAAAAGAACCATTAACACCAGCGCGATTAAAAAACCAGACTCTGTTTATGCGTCGCAAAGCTATCTGATGACATACACAACGACAAGCACATTTAACTTAAATGCAACCGTTACATGCTCCATACTACAGTCTGAAACCTCCAGCTAATTGTCGCGCCGAGACGCACCCACGGTAACGTGATAGACAGCGACGCAGATTCATCGCTAGCGGTGCCGCATTCATACGCAAGAGAAAATAACTTCTTAGCAACGTGCTCCTCCGTGTTGTTAAGGACTACTTAGCTAAACTAGCCTCTCCATACTGACAACTGCGTAAAGGAGCGCTAGTTGTTTGGAAGTTATTTCCATTCTCGTGCGAATGCGGGAGCGCTATTCAATGCGCTTTTGCGTCGGTGCGATTGTCGCGCGCCGCATTTGTTTTATTGTTTGCAGATGCTCGCAGGATCTCAACAGCGCGTCTCGACGCGCCGAATGAACCTGAATCCGGGTTAGCGTCTAGCAAATGACCGTTTTCGCGGTCGGCGCGACGATTAGCCGGTGGTTTCGGCCTGTACTGTATGTTACAACTGTTAGCACTGACGAACAAGCTGCAGAAGGCCTTCTCTGAAGCAGCCGGTGGCGTAGGCCTGAAGTAATTCATCATAATCAAACTGAAGAATACTAAAACGCTTTCTCACTTACCACAATATCATGCTCGAGCGTCTTGTGATAGATCTGTTCATACTCGTCCCTTATTTTTGCCATGTCAACTTCGGAACGTGTGACAATCATACGGATCAAGCTTGTATCGTGAGTGCCGATAGCCTGAAGAAAACGAAACATCATGCACCTCATGCTAGAACTTCTGAGCATGAGGCACATGGCGATAGAACCAGAGTCATTATTAATGAAGGGGACAGTGGGACGAAATTGTTCAGGTATTTTTCACTCCATAAAAGCGGCAGTATGAGCATGCGACTGGGCTGGAAAATGTAGTGAGTGATAGGATAAAGTACAAAGTTTAAGCACATTACTTGGTTGAAATGATGGCCTGGGTAAATCTGTCGGCTTTTACTTTTTCGAATCATAACGAAGGCACTTAAAAATGCCAAATAATATTTACATGCATGGCTTGGTGAAGACGGTTGGCATAGTACGTTGGCAATTCGTTGTTGACCGTCATGACAATGGCCAGCAGGGCGTCCTTGAAGTGGCCGATGAACTCGTTCTGGATGACTTTGTCGATGTCAACGCCTGCGACGTGGCGGTACTCTTGGAAGATGGTGCGCAGCTGGGGAATACTCTGCATCGACAGCATGAAGGCGAAGAACGCGGAGTTGCGAGCAAAATGCGCCTCGTCGGCGGCGTACAGCAACGTCGCGTCCTGGTGTGCCTTCTGAAAATTTGCATATGGATGTAGACAATGCAGGATACCGTAGTGGGGTGCGTGTGGGAGGTGGGGTAGGTGAGCAACGCCCTCATCGCGAGCGTGCAAATTTTGTTCTTTCGATTATGGGGATGCAAAACGTTTCCTTGAAAATTTTTTGCGGTTTCGTAGTCGATAGACAAATTTTTGACACATTCTACGCAGGATGCACTGCAACCTAACCCCTCCCCCTCACCGAAGCGGAAAACCTGGATGCAATTTGCCCCCCCCCTCCATCCATCGACTAGTGCTGCTCATATCTGTAAGTGCACCAACCTTACGGTCAACAACCGTTGATTCTTCTCTTGCCGCCGAGCTCAGCCACATAAACAGGTGCATCAGGTGATGCCAAGACACCTTCATCAAATCGGTCTCCAAGTAGGTGCCGAACATTTGTCGGTACTCGCTTCTGATCTGGCGTATCTGGTCGTTCGAACGCGTGCACAATATCTCAATCAGCGTCGAATTCTTTGTGCATAGGCCCTGTAGAAAATGAAACAGTTTGTTTCGATAGCAGACTGGAGTGGCTTGAATGACGGCACGTCCCGCCAAGCGGCTTGTCATTCGACGTGCTCCTGAATGGAGTCTGGGACCGATGTACCCCCACAGAGTACAGTAGTACGCTAGTGAAGAATGGTGGTACCCCGATTCATTGCCAACTCGTGCCCACTCGCTGGAACTATTGCCTTGAGACTACAGAGTGGTTGAAGAATTAGTACTGCCTGACACCAGTGCTGGATTATCGAATTGGCCAACAACCCATAGCCTGTGGGGTCGGATCGCCACGGGTATTGTAGGGGGCCCAAGAGGATCCCCAGGGGACCTCGAGAGAACCCTCGGCCTAACTTTGGGTCCCTTGGCCTTGGAGGCTTCCCACTCACATCCGATCCTGTATGACACCATGGTTCTGTTTCTCTTCTTAAATAGCGAAGTTTACCGTAAATGTGCTGATGGTACGGATGGCTTGGTGCAGCTGGCGGGCATCGTAGCGTGTCGGAGTCTCCATCAGTGCCTGAATCAGTTGGCTGAATTCTCCAGTCAAAGTCTGCCTTAGTTCTGCGATCAAGTCTTCGCCGTAGAGACTCATGTAAACGCGCCCGATCTCGAGACGCTCATCGTTCGTTCGTGCACAGAGAATGGCGGCGATTTGGATATCCTTCGCTCTGAATCGTTATGAAGTTGTCATCAATGATTAAAAAATGGCGCTACTGGTACGCAATTAATGCGAGCAATCTCTGGAGCTGACAAAAACCGCGTGGTCTTTCTGGCGAAATAGGCTGCAGGGTAGGAGAAACTGGAGCTTTTGAGGTTGCGCAGTGCGCAACCTCAATAGCACCCCTCAGAAACCTAAACTGTGAGGAAGCTGCAACCCCCAGACTTTGACCCCTGCCCACCACAGTCCGTTCCTCCTATGCTCAGCTATAGGTTTGCCGTTTGCCCTCTTAGTCTTCTTCTGCCCTTGCCACTGAATTTTGAATTATATCAGTGAATACTGTACTTGTTTTCCACATCGATCGACGCGCGACGAGCCTTCTCAGCATCTTGAATAGATGACCGGCGGCCGATCGAAGATCGCCGCCCCTGCGAGACTGGCGGCACGACTTGCATAATAGTCTCGGTTTTCGGGTCGACCGAACCTCGGCGGTTCTTGTCCACATCTACTGGTTGACGGCCGATTGAGGATCGTCGCCCCTGCGACGAACCATCAGATGACTTGCGAACGATTATCGCCGCAGGAACGATACTGGTGGCGTCGATTGATTGCCGACGTTGAGCGCGATTCGTGAGCAACGCATGGAGTGTGGTCGCGTCCAATGTTACCGTATGAGGAGGAGGCGTATGCGATTCACCCTGAATTTCATGCTCAATGATAGGTTGAACGTCGTCGTGTACGTCATCCAGCTTCTTTTCGGGTTCTAATTTTGCTTGCGTCCAGTAGCCGTTTTGATCCGTCCGGATATTTTCATATTGCAGTTCTTGCACCGGCATTTTTGAAGCACTTTTTGAAATTATTGCTTGTCAGCTGAAAGATGAGCAAGTTATTAATTACTGTATTCGTTACGTTCGCGAATAACTTTTTAATTACTAGCCGCCTCTCCAAGAATAGAAAAAACTTTTTTCACATCTCCGGTCACCATAAAATCTGAAGGACAGAAATCGCGTTTCGCTCTGTGAGTAAGCCGGCTCAAAGTAACAATATGGATGCAAAGTGGATTAGTCATTCTACTATAATAACATTCTCCCATTGGTAGCGCGCTGAACTTTGTTCATCGAGATTTGAGATGCGATGGAGATTCATCTACACGATCAAACATAATTTTCTACCGCGTTGATGTATATTTATTTAGTGTTGCCACGAGAATCCGTCAACACAAAAGATAGTACCAAAAATATTCCATATCAATAGACCGTAAACAAGCGAGTGCCCGTAAACAAAGAAACGAAACACTAAAGATATGATTATCGATCCGAGGAATTACGGTACTTTTCCGTGGTAAGACTAATATTTATGTGTTGAACGGCGGGCGGTACAACACAAGCATCAAGCTCTGAACAGAGAAGAACCGAAGTCAAGTGACTGAAGATAAAGTTTATTTATATACCTGTTTGCTTGTTTTGCCAACTCAGGATGTGCTACCGTGCTGTCCTGGTAAACAAAATTCCAATCTGCAGTTGTGTTCTCTATTGTTCGAGGTTTTCAGTAAGTGAGAGCAGTTAATTTGTGAACCGGCTCACCTAAAAATAGCAAAGTAGTGGTGAAAGGAACCGGTTTCCGCAGCCCGGTCACAGTCACACGCTTCACTAGGCGAAGAGAGTTAGTGAATTCACTGCCTAGTGAATTGTGCATCAAGCCTTGGTCAGGGTAAACACGTAAACAAGGGAGGAAAATTTGGCGCAGTTTTGCACTCTTCGCACTTGCGAGCCTGATTAAGGGTTAATTGCACAAGTAGGCCTAAATTTTGGTCTTAGTAAGGTTAGTAGCAAAACGGTGATATACTCTGGAGTTGCCCGCTTAACATGATAATAGCGGTTTTATATTATGCACATATGTTCGCTACGAGTATTGGTCGAAGGTGGATCTTTTCAGAGGCTGGGTTGGAGCAGGATACTTCATATTTTCTTGGTAGAGATTTATAACATTACATCAAAACAGTTTATTAATCTGGATTGTTATGTCCCATGAGCAGTGATCTTGTCAAATGTCAGGTTTGGCTAGAGATTTTGTTGGGAATATCAAATATCAAACTTGAAGCCAAGGGGGCATTAAACGGTAGTTATGAGATCTAATACGTAACGGTCCCAATCGCGATACCGTAATTTCCTAGTACAGTATTCAATACTGTTCCGGTTCTCAGAACTAAATTATGAGAACCGGAATCGAAATCGGAACCTAAAAACGCGCTATTTCTGGAATCTTACGCCGTAAAGGTTTCAGTTCCAAAACCGTATCTTGAGAACCAGAACCGAAAGACGTGTTATTTCTGGAACCGTTACACCTAAGATATGACAGGATCAATCCAGCCCGATGTCCAACTCTAGCCATCGGGTCGACCTGACGAATTCAAGTGGGACTCAGGCTTGGTCTTGAAAATCGGCGCAACCCCATCATGAAAGTCAGAAGGACTCGTCAGTACTTTATAGTCGATTCCTCAGCAGAAAATAGAACTGGTCGGAATGTCACTTGTATTACGTGTGAAGGTTCTCGTTTTCTACACCATGAGCAGTGATGATTATAAACGAGCGCTACGTATATCGCCCAACACAAAAATGAAAGTAGCAAGATTAGTAGGGGAGCTTGGGGGCGCCAAAACAATGTTGCCACCGATTACAGAAATTAATCGACATTTTTTTGCATACGGAAGAAACGAAATTGGTAAATTATTAGTCGTTGATTATTTAACCGATCGAAATTATAGTGGACGTAAACGATAACAAAGGGAAAAATGTTCATATAGTTCATATATGGTGCGCGACCCGGCAAAATTATTGATATTTCGCTTACATGCTTAAGCGTTTGCGCACAACCCACGTTTTGATGTGGCCGACTGTACGACGTTACTCTATCGAAAAAGTGCCATTATATCCTGAGTAAATTCCACTTTTACTACGAGACCCATAGTAAAATTTTCTCCATAAAAGGGACGGCGGTGCCTGGGGGATATTTATCCATCCCCGAGCCCATGTCTGGCCCATATATGCTCTCGAATCGGTGCCGTAGCGGGGCCTATTTCACTAAAGGGCAGCCGCTGAGATCTGTGCTCAGCTGGCTGAGTATCATATCTCAGCCTTATCTGGCTTCGTATCCGATGTAGGCTACGCAACCAACTGAGCAAAAATCTGAGCGGTTGCTCCTTATTGGAATAAGCCCCGGTTGGATCAACTCTTCATCTGCGCTGTGAAACGGAGCCTGAGCCTTCGATTGAAATACTCGACTAGTGATGGACTGGAGCACATAGCTGGGGTTTCGGGACAGGATTTTCAGAACTTTTTTTGGACAGCCGGGGTTCCGGGGCGCCGGTGCATCACTATCCTCAAACCCCCTCCTGTGTCGCAAATATAAACGCTGTTCTGGCAAAATCTGGCAAAAAACGCTGTTCATCGATTGCTTAAGATGATTGCACATGATGCAATGTGATGTTTTAGTGAATGCCACTCAATAACGACCTAAAATTGGTCCATCTACTGGTTCGTTGTTGAGAACAACTCGCAATGTCGCGTCACTCGAGCGTTTTTGACGCACGGAACGTACCGAAGACGTCAGGGGCGAGACAAAAACGGGATTTACCGCGCCAAACATCGACTGTGTAATTTCAAACTTGACAGCGCAATCGCAAAGATCGACCGCACTTCATTCTCCCTATTACTCGTTCCTTGTATAATCCGAGCGGTCGACGGCTCGTTAAGTGGTCTGATTCGAAGAAATGGCCTTTTGTTTGTTCATTGGAGCTCTTCTCGCTTTGTGCAGTGTCACTTTCGCGGCCGATGCTCATGCAGGTGATGAGATGTGAAGGCTAATATCTGGGATTGAGTGTACGGTAGGATTATTCGGGCTCCCGCGGCTAAACTATATGGCTTCTTTTCGGCATAGCGCTTCTTATTGCCGTCATGGATATCATCGTGGACAAAAAATGTTATATTTAACTTTTTGGTTATTTCGGGAGTTTAAGGTGCATTTATACCTATAACGAAGTGAACCCGATCATTTTGACCACGTGCTAAAGCATAGTACAAAAAGTGACCGCGTTCACTTCGTTCATAGGTAGAAATGCGCCTGTACTATACAGCCAAAGTGAAACAGCATTCTTGAATTAAGATTTGTGTTTTAGCTTTATGCGAGTGATAGGTGAGCAATCGCTTTCAGCTCATGAAAAATCGCACATGCGTTTTCCCCTCTAAATTCATGAATATGTATCGCTCAATATTTAACAGGCGTGGTTTACTTTTAGCTGCTGCGCCAAAACAATGCTATTCTTGTTCGACAACGAGCCTTGATCGTCTTCTCAATTTCCACATGACGCCGATTTGGCGGACGCACATGCTTGACACCCTGCTTGTCAACATCAGTGAACACTGCCGGATCATGCACACGGTAGGAAAGATTATTGATTATTCGCGAAAGCAATGACCATAAAAGGCATTGGCCGGGTAACATAATCGTTACTTAACGCTAAGTAATACTTAGCGATACTCAGCGCTATGCTTCATCATGGACTTACGCATTACTTAACTAAGTAACGCCTAAGTAACGATTATGTTACCGGCCCATTGACACTAACGCGCGAGAAGCAAGCACCAGGTTTTATTCAAATTCAAGCCCTCGAAAGTAGAAGACGTCTCCCTCGTCTTTCTGGACTTGTATTTCTAATAAAAGTGGAGAGCTTCTTTCATGTCGTTGGAGAGTTTGTTGCAGGTGATCGCTCAATAATAAGGCGGCTTCCTTTTCTTTGGCACCAATTTTCAAGAGACCAAAAATCTATCTGTTGAATAAAACGGGGTACGTTCAAATGCAAGCCCCATGACACCAGATGCTGTGAGCAGTAAACAAACTGATCAATTTTTATCGATATTAAAATAGCACAAGATTCGAAGAATTTCGTGCGCATGTGCGAATCGGAAAAATCTCATTCAGTTTTTAGCCCGTATATATTCCTGATAAGTTTTCAGCACGAAGAAATACTCGCATCCGGGGTCAAGCCTATACCCTGCGTTGATGGCATCTGCGCAGAAATGTCAGCCAAGGAGCAAAATGGTAATTAAATTTTAAGTATTAAAGACTTAATCTGTATCCAACTCGCATTAGAAAGTTACTTGCATGTAAAGTTATTGTTCATTTCAAGAAATGAAATGGATGTACCAAGAAAATATGCTGGGCAGCAGTGGCGTTTGCAGAACACGTGACCGAGGTGCGTTTTGGGCGGAGTCAGCTGCGATTGGTTGTTGCTATGGACGACAGCCAATCACAATAAGCTCCGCCCAAAAC